>JAVJIF010010798.1:0-179685 GCA_038442645.1 Agave tequilana
ATACCCCCCCATTTTTCATTCCTATTTCTTTATATAAATACCCTATTTTCTCTCTCTTTCTCTCTCCCTCACCTTCCTACAACTTTCTCTCTCCTCTCTCATTCCCTCTCTAAATATAATATATAATATACATGTATATATTTTAATATATTTATGGGCTAATAACAAGATGGCGCGTGTTAGCGGACTCCCCGAACTTTTCTCGGTATTGCGTCCCGGATTTTAGGCGAGTATTTTATGCTTAATAACTACCACTCAAATGTTTATAGCATGTTAATTAATATGGGAACATCTTGTTACTACCGTAATGTTTAATACCTTACTTGCTACTGTAATTTTTAGCACATGATACCCCGCTACACAAGTTAATATATGTTGTTGTACTTGGTATTTACACCGCACTCGGTATTTACACCGACACTTGGCATGTTACGCTTGATATATGATTTATGACATCGGCACTCAGTATTTATACTGGCACTCGGTATTTACACGGGCACTTGATATTTGAAACCTGTCCCACGGCACTTGATATTTAGACATCGATACTTGATATATGTCATACTTGACACCTGATCCTGACACCAGGTATATGACATGCTTTCATGTGGTACAAGTACATTGACTTGACATTGTGACCCTTGATCGGACACTACCACCCCCTGATACCTGTATTATATAACATATTTATGACTATCACTTTTACGGGGACTTGGCATGATTATTATATTATTACCAGATATTTGGTACTCCTGAACTCCTGTACTTCTAAACTCCTGTATATTGAACCCCTGAAATAGGGAGGCTCCTGACATTATTCCTGATATTATACTTCTGTTAACCCCCGTAATAGGATAGCCATGGATATTGGACTTTTGTGAATAACCTGTGGACATTACTATTTAACACTCTGTTATATTTAAACAACTTACACCGGGACGGGGGAAATTGATGGGTATCGATATAGCTTCTGTGTTTACGGTGGCCATACATATGTTGTACAACTATTCCTGTTGGATTCGACCTGGAGGCCACTAGGCGTTTCTGAGGGGTGTACTGGCACCCCTACCCCCTTGCCTGCTTGCCGGTGTGCTATAATCCCCTGAGTATATCCTGTGGGGAACGGTGACACTCTATTCCTGTTCGGGCGTATACTAAGACCTTCGGGCATATAGCAAGTCCCGGTGCCTAGCGGTATGTTCCGGCTCAGTACCGGATACTCCTGGACCGTTGTCCCGGCATGCACGGGACCCATTCTAAACATGGTTCGTCCCATCAATTTCCAATAACCAACCTCGCTCGGCTTGTATGCAGAAGTATATGGCACCGTCATATACCGAAACATACAAATTGATCTAGTGTTAATAATAACTTGATAATTGACTTCATGCTACATAAATTTTATTGTCGCGTTCATACTTACTATTTATTGTAGTTACTCCATGCTTGCTGATTTGATTACATGGCACTTGAACTGCTACACTTGCTTTTATTTCATGTCACATAATTCTAATGTTATTTTCATATTTCACTATTTATTGTGGTCATTCCATGCTTATTGATTTGGGTACATTATACTTGACATGATGTACTTGCTATTATTTGTACTTACCATTTGGGTTCATCTTGCACTCGCTGGGTTGCTCATTAAAAACCCTGGATTTGCATTTCCAGATTTAGCAGTTTGAGGTGGACCCTTCAACTGAGAATCAGGCCTACTTTGAGGAGCAGGCGGATCAGCCGTAGTTCCATCCCGTCTTCCCCGCTCGCGAGATTCCCTCTCCAGCTTGTTAGTCTTTATCTTTTGTATCTTGTTCGGTCTACTTTTGTACTACCTAGTGATGTAATATTTATGTAATATTATGTCACAATCTGTGATGACTAAGTACTTATACTATTTTATGTTGGAATGTATAACACCACGTAATTTCCGCACTATGATCCCTGTATTGTGTTGTATTGATGCTTAGCGTACATACGTGATGGTACCATCGCCCTGCGTATGTACGTCGCAGTGGCGTCACCGTACCCACCGGATCGGGGCACCACACCTGCAGAAGAACTGGGGGAGACTAGCCTTACACAGGGAGCTCACTTGAGCCTCAACGAATAAGATGAACTCCACACCGGAGCTACTGTGATCTTCACGAATCAGGGGCGGATCGGGGGTTTACGGATCTTGCTGGAGCTCATGGAGCTGCAGTGGGGACGGCTCGGGGGCAGATCTCACTGGAGTTGCTGTGATATTCACGGAGATCGCTGTAGTTGATGCGATCTTCACAAATCAAGGCGGATCGGGGGCTCATGGAGCTCGCTGCGATCGGAGAGGCTCGAGAAACTCGCTGGGCTCGCCAGATCTTCACAGAGATCGCTCCTCTTCTTCTTCCCCCTTCCCCCTTCCCCTCTCTCTTCTATCTCTCTATTTCTCTTCATTAAAATTGAACACATGGGATAGATTTGACTGAGAGATATTTTGACTTTTAACCGCCCACAATGACCCATGTGCATGCAAACAGTGTACACAAGGATCCAGAAGTACAAATACTGGTATTGAGAGACTTTTTAATACCCCTTTTTACCCCAAGGAGTTTTTGCTACAACTCAAACTCTCTGGGGACCTAAAAACAATATTCTCTTAGGAAATTAAACATTACAACATAATCAAAATTGGCTGAAAGGAGGTTTTCTCTGTAACTCATATAAGAACTTTTTCCGTCTGACCGTCTTCATCCGAGAGAGACAGAGAGAGCAACATCGATCACATTATTCTTTTTATTCTCTCGTCCCCTTCTTTTCCTTTTTCTTCTTTTTCTTCTCCGTCATCTTTCTCCTGATTGATCGGTCGATTTTTTACTGATGTGAGCAAATACTAGTACTTGATTTTAATAAATTTCAGGACCATCCTGCTCGGTTTCCACCATCTATGATATGCTAGTATTATATTAAGCAGGTTGTTTCTGCAAAAACTCCGACCATTGATCAATAGGACATTCTTCCAGAAGGAGAGCGGGAGAGCGCAGAGCAAAGCAAAACAAAGTGAGCGGAGGAGGAGGAGGAACAATGGTTGCGACGAATCTGAAGGCGGAGACGATCTCAATGATGGACAAGAGATCGTCGCTGGAGACCGAGATGAACGCCATCATCGATCACCTATGCGGCCCCGGCGGCCCCGGGATCTCCGGCAATCTCGTCGATTTCGAGGTAATCTCCACCACCACGACGATCGTAATCTCTCCTTCTCTCAAATTTTAATTTCATAAGAAAAACCTAGCCCTAGAATTTTTTTTTTATTTCTTGGTATTTGTTTTTTATGCAGGGATTTCCTCGTTCCGACATCGACATCCCTGCCGTTCGAGCTCAGCGTTCTCGTCTTGCTGGTAAGTTGAATTTTTTTGATAGATCTAACCCTAACAGTACCCCTAATTTCGAATAACTGATGCTGTTATTGCTTTGATAACCATGTCTTTGATTTTGATTAAGTAAACAAGGGACAGTGAATCAGTCGGTTTATACTATTGACAAAGAACCAACTGTGAAGAGAAAATTGGTTATAGTCTGTTACGAGATCATTTGAAGCCTTTTTGCCTATAGTAAGTTATGGTATTACCAAAACAGCCAGAGGCAAATTTCGGTCTATGGGTCAGAGCTAATTAGCAAAGTCATCCTCGTGTGACATAGGGTTTGGTTGGTTGGATGACATAAGCTGAATCAAATCTCTGAGCACATTGTGGAGTGTAAAGGAAAAATAAATTGTCTATATATATATATTTAAAAATAACTGTGTGTTTCACATTGCAATTTTACAAAGAGAGCGATGGAAACTACTGGATGCTTTCACTCATTGTCTTGAATTAGTACCTTTGAAGCGCAGAGGTACTATAGATTGCTTAAAGTTCCCCCCAGTAACCAAGCCTTTGATTTTTATATGGTACTTGCATTACTCCAACAGTAATAGTTAACAGTGAACAAGGTGCCTGATGCTATTGGCTAATATTGTAATGGGGTAATTGCTCGAACCCCCCTCACATGTTTTATCACCCCCCATTTTTTCCCATCACCAATCCTCCCTCCGCCGTGATCCCGACCACTCTTTGAATGAACTGTTTTAAGTTTTTTTTAAGACAATAATACCCTTCTATATTTCTTGGCCCCAACCCATCCTTGCGATCCAACCCCCTTCAACCGACCCATCAGTGCCCAACCCCAAGCCGTCCTTGCTGACGTCATGATCACTCCGACCTCGTCATGATCACTCCGACCGTCTCCAAGCTGTTGTCGCCATCGCCCAGGACTAACGTAAGCTCGATCTCTCTCTCTCTTCTGATATCTCTTCCCCTATCTCTCTCCCCCGACCTATCTGTGTTCTCCCTCCTGATCTCTCTCTACTTCTCTCTCTCTCCCCCTCCCAATCTCTTTCAGCTCCCTTTCTCTCGTTCTTTCTTTATGCCCTCTTTCCCGAGGGGAATAGAGAGCAGAGAGAAATCGGGAGGGGAGAGAGCAGAGAGAGAGAGAAAGATTGAGATTCTTTTAAATTAGGCAGACTTAGATTATATGGACAAAATGGACAAAATTAGAGAGACTTAAATTGCATGGACAAAATTATACCATTTGCATTATTAGATCTAGGTTAGGTTATGTTCAATGGTAGACTCGGGATGATGTGACTGATTCAGAGGACTCGGAATTGGAGTTTTCGGAGGAGGATTGAGAAGGAGATTTCACTTGAGTCACCTTATGAATTAATTACTTTTGAACTTGATTTTGAAATGTGTTTGAGAACTATATTTGAATTATTGCTTATGTTGTTTGAACTTTGAACTATTGGATTATGTTTGATCTTTCTTTGAATTATTGTTTTCTAATATCTATTTTTGTTGAAAATATTGTTTCTCATTTTTTAGATGGTTTTAATCTTTTCTATATATTGACTTGATTTTTGATTATATGCTCATAGCCTCATATTTTGTATGTTGATAACTTGATATTAATTGGCTACAACCTGGATTTCGATTAGCGATCATAATTCATATACTCATAATTGTAGCTTTAATGCAAGTTGTTGAGGTAAGTATATCCTAAACAAGATGGTTTAAATATATATTGTTTTGATATATCATGTATGTGATGTTTTAGTTATGATATTTAGGATATACCATATGATACACATATGACCTCTGAAATTGAGCAAATGTTCTCGAAATTTTTTCAATATTCGCAATCTGACATTACATTTTCCTTTCCGATATTAGGCCGACATCCGACATTTAGAACGTTGCTTACAATCCTCACAAATAACATCTTTGACATTTGAGATTAGGTAAACCTCTCATCAAGTTGTTTTTGTTGAGTTTGGCTAGCAAGTCCATGTTAGCACGATCAAGCCTTTTATGTCATAGTCCATAGTCAAGCTTCGATGTTCATTGCAACGAGACACCTGACACCTTGACCTTCAAGCGCGTTCATTTTAAAGATATAAACATTAGTACTTCTAAAAGCTACAAAAGAAATTTCATCACGAAAACTGACAATATATCTATTCGGTTTAAAACTAACATCATAACCTCTGGCACAAAGCTGACGCATGCTAGTAAGATAAATGATTCAACTTTAACAAGATAAACAACTTCACCTACTGCTCAAGGCTTCTTACGAACCAATAATTTGGCCTTTTTCACTTCCAGCAAAGGGGCCAATACCTCTTTTAAATCTCGATTGCGTTGGAAAGAGTTTGCATTATTGGTCATATGATGTGAGCAACCACTATCGAGACACCAAACCCTCTACATTTTGCTTACAAGAAGATGAAAAGGGTGTGCTTCCAATTCCTTATACTTTCATGGGTCCTTGTTTGTGAGTAGCCTTGATACTTTTAGATACTCATATCAAACCATAATAACTTAAATTATTCTTCACACAACAATGAGTATTGATATGTCATCTCTCATGCAATTAGTGCAACATATGTGGGCCTAAATAATGATGTAGAAGTATAATAATGATCATAAAACGATCTTCTTGGTCCAACAAAATCATTCACACTTTTACTTTCTAAAGATGCAATATTCTATTCCAATTTATAAACCCGAGTCATTAGATAATGTTTCTCACATTCAAGTTCAATAATCCTATCCTTAGATACAATAATATCATTTGATTTTTCTTCATAACATGCATGCATTTTTTTTAAAGAATTATACTTGCAATTTAACTTTTTAAATTCATCATGCAATACAACTATGGCATTTTCAAGTTTATCACAAGTAAGAGGAATTTTGGATTTAGAATTTTCCTCTCTTTCATTTGCCATAAAGCAACCATTTGAATCATGAAGTATGAAATTAGTCGTCTCATTTCTAGGCTCATCATTTTCGGGGTCGCTTGGTTCAGATTCGTACCATCCATCATATAGGACTTTCTTTTTTGTCAAAAATCTCTTATCCTTTCCTTTAACTTCAGAAATTCCTTTTCATATGGCCCGATGAACGGGATATGTCTCCAGTCTTTGTCGAGACAGAAGTCGTTGGGAAGAAATCTGGAGGAGGAGGTGGTCGGCAAGATTTGTGATGGTGAGTTCTTCTTCAAGGGAGATCGGATTGGCGGCAGTGGGTTTTGGAGTTGATGAAGACAGTTGGGTTGTTTTGCGTCTTCGTGGAGAAGACGATGAACAATAATCTATTAGATTACTATTTACGAAACAAGAATTGCTCATTTTTTCCTTTCTTTTTCTCCTTTTTTATTTTTTATTTTTTTATGAACTTCGTCTCTGGTGCCAAAATGATGTGGGACAGAGGGGAAATTAGGGTTTGTGGTGGGGATTTTGGTGGAGTTGGGGAACAAGAATTTGGGGATTGGATATGATCATGGATCGCAATGCGGATCTTGACTTCACTGCCTAATTTGATTCAATCCACGCGATCAAATCAAAACAACACAAATTTTTACATGAAAATAAAATTTTAATCAAATCATCGTTTCTTTTCAAAATTCAATACATGGCTATATATAGCCTACAATACGTGCACCATACGTGCAATTATTGATAAAATCAAATCTACTCAAATATAATTCAAATAAATTCTAAATCTCAATCAAATCTAAATTTAAATAAAATCTTATATCCTACTAAATCTGAGCCGTTCGATTCCCCCATCACCCGACTTCTTGCATATAGAGCAATTTTCATTTATTCCCTCATCCTTTTTGCTTGAGTTATTTGGGTACTTCTATAAGCTTTTACCTCTTCTCATCTTCTAGAAATCCTTCGTGAGAAATTTATCACCTCTTCATCAATGTCAAGGTCACCTTCTTTGGAGTATAAGAAGGTTTGAGCTCCCTTGAATGCAGTGCTCTTCTTTTGGAGTTGATAAGCCTGTTCCTCATCTTTTTCTTGCTTCTTGAGAGTTGTCTCGACAGTTTTAAGTCTCCCTGCAAGATCTTCAAAAGTAGGTTTCTTTGCATCTAAAGTAAACTTGAATTGTTGCACAATGGTATTCTAAGCTTTTGGAAGAGCCGCCAAAAGTCTTTGATTGACCTCTTCATTTGGATGTAACCTACGAAGAATATGAAGCTTATTAACAATAATTTTAAAATGATAAAGACAATTATCAATTATCTCATTAGGTAGCATTTTGAATGTTTCTAAATCTTGTCCCAACAGTGCAATTATGCTTAATCTCATTTGTGCCTTCATGGGTCACCGCCTTAAGAGCCCCACATTTCTTTTGCAGTCTTGAGATTCGTTATGTGATAGTTTCGACTGGATCAATAGCATAAATAATGCATGTGACGACTTTTGAGTGAAATTAGCCATCTCAAAATCTTTTCCCCAACCAATCATTTAGGGGCTCAATGACTTTTACTCGAAATGGAAACCCATCCTCAACAGTTCCACACAACTTCCAATCAATAGATTGAAAAAAATGAGTTATGCATTATTGCCAATAAGCATAATAATCACCATTAAAGTAAGGAGACATTGGTTGACCTGCATTTATGGAGCCAGGTTGCACACCCGAAAGCACCAACAGATGAAATGAGGTTAAGCATAGATTGAGTCATGCATGATTTCCCTTGGCTTAATTCCACTATAATACTGTCTTGCTCAAACCCAAGCTAAGAACTTTGATTACATCAATCCTCTTCCCAAGAGGATACATTAAGTAACACTCAAGTACATATATTTTGTTCTCTAATAAAGATGAGAACCACTCATGCTCAAAAAAAGAAAATACAAGATGAAGGTTCCTTGAGGATTTTTTGGCATGAATCATTCATGAAATTTTGAGAAATAAGTTTGTAAACAGTTGAAATTTAAACATTAGGAGATTGGAAGCTAGAAATTTCCTCTTGAACTTGTTTTTCCAATAAAATGAAAGTTTGTAGTTGTACACACACACACACACACACACTCTCTAAAAGCAGAAAAGTTTTGGCAAAAATCAAAACGAAATTAAAAGAAAAATCATATGTCCAAAATTCAAGGAAGAAACGAGGTGTCCAAAAATCAATGAAGAAGCCATGTGTCCAAAAATCAAGGAAGAAAATGAAATACGAGTCCAACAATCAAGGAGAAAATAAAAGAAAACATGTGTCAAAAAATCAACAAGAGAAAAACACGTGTACAAAAATAAGGAGAAAATAAAAGAAAAACATGTGTGCAAAAAATCAAGGAGAGAATGAAAGAAAAACATGTGTTTTGAAATTAAATTAATAAATGGAAATTTGTAAAAATATATTGCCAATCCTCTCACAAATTTGGCCTAACAAAATAAAATTAAAAAATAATGAACCTTCCGTCAATTAATATTAACTTCAAATATCAATTCTTATCATTCCTCCTTATGTTGGCCCTCGTAATTGTCGCGCATCTTGATCCCAAGACATATGCTTACATACAGTGAATTATTAGTAATATAATTAGTTTGTGCAAACACCATATTTTGTTGGTTTTACTCCATGTTATGATGTTTGCACAAACTCCATGTTTTCTTTCATTCTCTCCTTGATTTTTGGACACATGTTTTTTTTAGTTTCTTCGTAATTTTTGGAACACGTGTTTTGCTTTCTATCCTTGATTATTGGACACAATTTCTCTCCTTGATTTTTGGACACATGGTTTCTCTCCTTGATTTTTCGACACATGTTTTTTCTTTATTCTTTTCTTGATTTTGTGCCAAACTTTTCTGATTTTAGTATATATATACACGCACACACATGGAGCTTTCATTTTATTGGAAAAACAAGTTCAAAAGGAAATTTTCTAGCTTCAATCTCCTAGTGCTTAAACTTCAATTTCTTCCTAATCCTTTTTCTCAAAATTTTCATTAATGATTCGTTGCCAAAATCCTCATAGAACCTCCATCTTTTTTTTATAGCTTGAGTGGTGGTTCTCATCTTTATTAGAGAACAAAATCTATGTACCTTAGTGTTGCTTCATGAATCTACTTGGGAAGAGGATTGGTGTAATCAAAGCCCTTTACTCGATTTGAGCATGACAGTTATAGTGGATTGAAGCCAAGGGAGGAGGTCGTTGGGGTGGACGTAGGCGGGAAGCCAAACCACCTAAAAATTGTTTGTTGTCTGTTTCTCTTTTTGTATTTTTATGTTTTACATACTTATTGTTATTAATTGTTGCCTTGCATAATTTCATTTTGCACTACTAAAGAAAATAAAAATGATTGCATCTTCTTCATCTAGTATATTTAGTAAGGGAATGAGATCATACTTGATTCTTTTACTGTGCACTATTTATAAGGTAAGTCGGAGGGTAAAAGGGTCCTTTACGCCTGTCTTTAGGGTGTTTAATCTAGCTAGCAAATGGGTTAGTTAGATTCAAGAGGCGAAGCTGGCCGTGGGCCCACATGTGAATTGAATCTGCGCCTCTGGGTAAGGTGGGCATGTTAATGGGGCTTATCCCTATTTGGACTTCCCTGGTTCTGCTAGCGGGGTGCTAGCCGTGGTCCAACACATGGTGCCTTTAAATCACTTGTTTTAATTGCTTATGCATGTTAATTTTGGGGACTATTTGCTGAAAAATGATCACAAAATGTGTTACTAGAACATTGGTCTATGTTTGTGTAACTAGAACATTGGTCTATGTTTTCTTATACATTTAGATCTAAAAATCTTAGAACGGATCATTTTGCCTGGCTTCTCAGCCTTTTATTGGAGAACTCTTGCGATCTGAAAGTGATTACTAAGGAATGTAAATTAACATCGTTGTGGTAATCTCTGCATGTTTCAAGGGATTACTCGTTAAAGATGACTGATAATGCTAGGAAGTACTAGCTACCATCAAGATCCTCATTGCTGACTTCTTGTGCGCATGTTCTTTCTCGCCTTGAAAAGATGAGGTTGTCTAAATCCTACGCATTGCCAAACATTTTCCCTCCTTTGTAACTGCATATTGGGGGTTAGAGAGTTAGAGGGATGGGCTTGAAACCATTCCAATAGTCGGCTCATTCAGCGAGGATCCAACAATAGTTTAACCAAAGCCTGAGTTGATCAGCTTTGGCAAAAACAGTGTTGCTGCTCAGTTGCAGAGCTGAGCACCTGAACATGGTTCTAGCAATGACCCAGGCTTTGAACTCATGCCTGCAAGTCCCATCTTGCTGTGGTAAATGTATTCTCAAATCAAATAACATTTCATATCATAATCCCAACAGCTTTTATATCTTTTTGATAGAGAATCTCTAATTTCTAATTACATTACTGCAGTACAAGTGGCTTGGGTGGATATATCATATCCGAAAACTAGCAATTTGTCCCATCACCCAAAATAACTCAATTTTCATCTATGAACAATTTGTTTCAATGGATTAGTTTGATCGAAAACTTGATATAAAGGGTGTAGGATAAAAAGGATTCAATGTCATGCATACTGTTGATACCAGATCTGGTAGTCAGGTTATGTGTAGGGTGTAGGATGTGGAAGGAAGGGCAGAAGTGTTTACTATTACAATTTATGGTCTCAAAGTGTGAGAAATTAGAGAAGAGTTCAGACTTGTAAAACATGACCATCATTGCCTAGTTTTACCTTGGTGTTGCCTTTTAAATTCGATGTTATTTGGCATAGCTTAGGCTAACTTCTTCACAATCGTAACTTCATTCAGGTTCCTTCCTTACCAGGTGCATAACTGTACTCAAGTGTATTATGATTTTGTTGACTTTGCTGGTCAATGTGGTCATAGCAAGGACAATACAAGATTCCTTTCCTTTTTCCTCTTTTGCCTGCAAGCATGGCTCTTTTGCCTAAGTATTTTAACATTTATTGTCCAGAATTTGTTAATTTCAGTCGTATCATCAAATTCAAAAGGCGTAAATGGCATGATATTTTTCTTTTTTTGGAAAAAGATAATGGATCAAAGCCTTGGGCCACTGAAATTCTTATTCGTGTGTTTTTCCTATAAGTTATATGCAAGACCCTTTGGGATTTGAGATAAAATAATTCATTGTTTACATACATTACTCATTCAAGTTTTCCCTATAATTGCAGCACTTCGCAATGATCACAAGGTCCTCACAGCTAAAATAGATGAAAATTTGCAAGTGTTGCATTCAACAAGATTAACTAAAGTCGCACCATTGGTGCCAAAAAATTCAGGTATGCTTTATGAAATGCTGCAGGGAAGAATGTGCGACATTTAAAATTTACACTTATCAGATATGACTGACATGATACATACTGTACCATATAATTAGCTGTTGTTATGTGTTATGCCATGGCCAGAAGACTGATAAAGAGGACAACCCAGTTTTGTTAGTTCTTGAGATTAAATGCTCTTGTTGACTGTTATTTATCCATGGTCATGCAATGTAAATTAATTCTTACTTGTCATGTTTTTGCTTTCATTAAGTTACTGTTTCTAAATCTAAGTTACTGTTTCTAAATCTATCCTGTTGTATCTATCTTTCCTGTATAAAGACTTGTTTATGGGGTATTTTGTGCCTGAGTTGCTGATAACACTGAGGGGTTGTCTTTTAACTTCTTTTTTCCTCTTAAATTTAAAAAGAACAAGTTTATATTTTTTTTGGTTTTGTGTTCAATCACCATGGGCACCTAACCAGCTTCTTAGTGGTATGTTGCAGATGCATCTGCTTCTATTCATGATGCGACATCTCAAGTTTCCCCTATGGACGAGTACCCAGTTACAAGGGTTCCATTTGCAATGATTGATGAGATAACTGATGATTCTCCAGCAGCAGAAGATGGACTCCAGCTAGGTGACCAGATCATAAAATTTGGTAATGTTGAAATGGGTGATGAAGTTGTACGTAGGCTTGCATCAGAAGCACAGTCAAATCTAGGCCTTCTGGTTCCTTTGGTAATTATGAGGCAGGGTTCTCTAATGAATCTAACTATAACACCCAGACAGTGGCAAGGTCGTGGTTTATTGGGGTATGATCACATTTTATTTCCCTTCATACACTTAAAAATTATTGCTAAATGCTTAGGTATGGGACGGCATGTTCCTGTGATAACTCTACATCTTCTTTCAGAATGCAATAGCTTTCTTATAACACTTGCTTCAATTGACACATCCTAATTGTTTTTTTTTTTTTTTCCCAATATAAGTTTGTCAAATTGACTTGACAAAGAAATGATGTAGCGGATTTTCTTCTTGTCACTTCCGTTCTGTACCTTACTTTTATTGATCCGATGTTTATCCCCCCTCCTTATGTATCTGTATATATCATTGACTTAAAGTAATTACTGTTAAATCCAGGAGAACTGCAATTTGAAAGTTGCTACAGTTACTGTTGTTCAACCTCAGACGTTTAACTGGGGGTGCCTTCAGAAAGTACATAGGAGGGGATAATTTAACTTTTGAGGTAGACTGAAGGCTATATGTTGTAGACGATAACAGAGAAATTCAGTTAACTTGATTAAAAGTCTTATTTGAAGATAAGTTGCAAGTTACGGACATGTCCAATGATTAGAAGTAAAATCAAGTAACATTTTAGTTTTAGAAATGCACTCTAAACTGTTAGATGAAACTTGCTTTATATTGAAAGAAAACAAGGTTCATAATCAGGTAATTAAGATTTTATCACATAAGTTATGGATTTTGGGATGATGAACTGGGAGTCTTGGAGTTTAACCTGACTCTATGGAGGAACATGTATGTTTTACGGGCAAACATTTGTGACATGTAAGGCAGAAAAAGTGGTGGAATGTTCCAAGCTTTTAATGCTAATATTGAATGACTAGGCAGCGGAATATTTAAAGATACTCGTCTGTTGTTTGGTTTGCTTATTCCTGTCAAACTTCCTGATTTTTGTTTCAATCATATTATAAAATTGGGAAGAACTGAAAATATACAAACATTCCAACGCTACCTTCACAGCTCAGAATCAGATGCCAAGGAAGCTCTTTTATAACTATATCTTTGTGTTTTCTGCAGCTGCCATTTTCGAATCTTATGAGAGGCATAATAGTCTTCACATGAATGAATAGCTGGTAAGATTCTTTGCTGTAAAATAATAGCACACACAAACATATGCCCTACATGTGTATTGGTGCATGTTGCCTATGCCATGTTCATTATAGAAGCTGTGCCTTTAATTCCTTTGTTAATTTTTATAGACTTTAGCAAGTATGACACTGGAAATGCTTAATTTTACGTGCCAGCTCATGAGTTCTTGTTTATGTTAGGGTATAGCAGACATGAGTTTCTTTTATAGTTTCTTTTCCTCAACTGTGGGCCAATATATGCAATTGCATTAATAATATCTTACTTATGTTTTTAGAAGCTGCTTTAGGATGAGTATTGGGGATGGTCACCTTGTCATTCAAAAGTCACAAGGATGTCTTCACTATGGTAAGGTGATGGATATCACCATATTTTGTGTTTATGTGAAGAATATGATTCTTTGTTCTTATGGATCTTACAAATCAGCATATGATTTTGATCATGGTTTAAAATCTCGGTATCACTGTTGGTCAATGATTTTTAGTGTTAATATTGTCCGCCAGATTGGCAACATCGTCCGATATACGCCAATATTGTAGAGTAAATATCATATCCGGTACCTCAAACCCCGATACAATATCGCTGACATATATTGGAGTAATACGATATTTGAAACTATAGTTTTGATACATTACGTGAACAATCCACAAAATTTTGATTTTGAAGTTGCGACTCCGAAGAGACTGAAATTCAAAAACATTATGAAAAGAATGTTGGAAAGCCTAAACATGAATGCAAACCACAGCTTTTCATGAGTATATATGATTTATAACTATAGCAGATGTAAAACTAAATTAAGAACTAAACTCAGCTACAGATGAAGAGCTGACATATTCCTAAGTTAATAACAATCCACGATTAAGAGGCAAGTGGACAATTATAAGTAAGTAAAATGTGCAGCAATAACAAGATCCATCACCATCAACATAATATGTATGCAACTGCATAACCTAGTATGCGGCCACATTTATGGTTTATGTGGCCTTATACTACCCTTGGCTGCATACAATTACATGTCTGCATATGTTGTCACACATTCTGTGGTCTACAACAGCGAACTTATTACTTAGCATTTAAATTCTATGTTGCTGGTTGTTATGACTACAGACTACTACATCATATACTACTTAGACTGTGCTATTATGAAGCATACCACCAGAGCACCATTTGATACCACAGTTGTAATTAGGAAACTGGAAAAGGCCTTTTCTGTTTGTTGATACCTGTAGAATGGCATCGGTGTTGAAACATTGGGTTAGTTGACAAGGCAGGTAGAAGTTTCCAATCAGTTTATTTTTCTCACGGGGATAAGTTCCAGTTGTAACCTAGTAAAGTAAACCCTCTATTCAGTCTCTAACTAAGCACATATCTTGTGGAAATCATGAACAATGAATGATTTGTGCAGTTAGAAGGGAAAGGAGCAAAACTTTTGTCTTTAAACGCCAATGGGTCCGTAGATCTCCAATATGCATCAGTGAAACTCACACACCTGACTGGCTTTGGCTAGAATATTGAGCAATTTTATCCTTGTTTGAAGATTTAATATTCCTCATGGCATTGCTCGACTATTTTGTTTTTATTCACCTTTTTAGGACCTGGATGCTCTCTGCATTCTACATCAGTTTGGTATTAGAGCTAAATTTCTTAATTTTTCTTCCTGCACAAAATTTTCCCCTTCCATGGAACCCTAGCCTCCACAAAATTTTCCAAAAACCTAGATATACAACTCCTTTCTCTTCTCTTCTTTTTTTGCAAAAAAAAAAAAAGAAAGAAAAGAAAAGAAAAAAATACAAAAAAAGAAAGAAAAGAAAAATGAAATAAAAAAGAAAGAAATAAAAAAGTTTATTATTCAGGTACTGTTCATCTTCCATGATCAAAATAGCACCCTCTTCAACGACAACTCCGTCACTGCCACCCCCAGGTCACCGCTGACTTCGACGCCTTGACGTCCACCGCCGCTTCAACATCGTCATCCTGTCGCCACGATGACTGCCGTTTTCTGCCACGAAGTCCTTGTCATCCGCTAGATTCGTTGCAGATCTCTGCCTTCGCTGTGATCTTGCCGAGAGCCCTGCCACAAGCCAACATCACCGTGCCATCGCCGCAGTCACTCTCCCGCTCCATCCCCCCCGACTTCGTCTTTCCCCATTAAGATCATCATCGCCGGGCCATTCCTTTTAGCAAACTCTCTTCTGACTTCGCCACTGCCGCTCTATCCCACCACCGTCGCCCTCGGTCTTCTCCACCATGACTTCTTCCTGCTTCCGATCATCTACCAGCAGGTCATCACCGCCCTTATCTTCAGTCTCCATCACCGATCTGTCGTCACCAAGCCTTTGCCGACCATCACTGTCGTTACATCGCGTTGCCGTCGATCTCCTCTTCCCAGACTACCACCGCTACGCCGACACCAAGATTTCAAAAGCCTAGCTATCGAGAGAAAGGAGAAAGGGTTAAGTGGGTTCGGGTTCAAAATTTGGGTTTAACTTAAACCCGTTATCAAACGAGTTTAGTTTGAACCGGGTTGTCATTCGGGCGCAATTCAATCAAACCCGACCCGAACCTGTCCACTCTGAATTGAGTCAGCAAAAGTGGTTCAACCAAGTCCAACCCCGTTCAACTCTGTCCACTCAACTCAACTGACTCAACGCAACACAAATCAACTCGGTCCAACTGAGTCAACTCAACTATGTTGGACTGAGCTAACTCAGTCCAGAAGCAACAATACATTGGTCTTTCAGAGCCTATTTCAGTCCCATTCGGAGTCTGATTCAATTTCCGTCTGAAGCGTTAGATTCACGACTGAGTCTCAGAGCCACTGCAAAAATTCACAGCTTTTGGGCAGCAAATCTGGTCTTTACAAGCCTCTATTTGCTGCCGGTATTGTTCCTATAACAGAAGTGCATAAATTCTTGGGTAATTTGTGCGCCTTATGCATTGATTTCTCTTCATTGGCTTTTACTTTTGGTAAATATATAAATACTAATTGTGATGACAAGTATGTTGAACGGGCTATGTTTTAGGTTGTCCCATTTTTTCGGGATTTTAATAATCGTTATGGATATGAAGCTTGGGAAAGCGATCTTGAAAATTTCTTTAGTTATTTCTCCCTGACAATTGAGGAAAAATGTCGTTATGCCATACTTAAGTTGGATGAAAAAGCTTATTATTGGTGGAGAGATAAACCATAAATTATGTCGATATTAGTTTATCTTGCAAGACCTTCGTATTCGGTATGCTCCACCCGTTCATTCATCTGAGTTGGATTGCAGAGAGCCCAATGTTGAGCAAGAGCCCGGGCTTGAGATCCAACCAATCACTGATCGTTTCACTGTAAAGGTTGAGGCAGATTCAGAGTGTTCAGTCATTATCGAACTTGATGGTCTTGATGAGCCAGAGTCAGAAGTTGCTACTGAGTTGTGTCATTGCAAGAAGAAACTCCTTCTCGACTACAAAGGTGGAAGAGTCTTTTATTGAGGTTTCTGTAGATCTCCTAGCGGAGCCTACCATGGAGCATTGCCATCCTCGCCAGCAATGAGGGTTCAATTGTCCCTGAGGTTGCCTGATACATTCGATCATCTGTAGATTTTTCTACAACAGACAGGCTCGCAAGAGATCAAGCTTCTTATGGTGCAGAGTACAATCAGTCCAGTCTTCAACAGAGATGACTTGCTTTGACATGCTGCATGTATTTTGCTCGAGTTATCATTGACTGCAGCCGGTTTGTCCCGAAAATCAAATCCACTTCCATCACCGTGGTTCAGATATGATATACTGATGCCGGTTATATGACCTCCACCATGGCCTGATTGATGCGAGATGTAGTTTAATTCTACATGTTCGTGTTTGCTATCTGTTACCACTGCATTCACCAGAGATGAATGCTTTTGAGCCGTAGAGAATTATGGGGGATCGTTCTAGTTTTAGTTTCTTTAGTTTTTTTTATTTATGTTATTTGTTTTAGTAGTGTTATTCCCATATTGGTTGTGGTGGGAGAGTACTCTTTGTATGAGTCTATTTAAGGCCAACTGCTATAATTGTTTAGGTAGACTATGATGAATTGAAATTAAACCCTTTTTGTTTAGCATGGTGATTTGCTAATCATTTTGAATCTTTGCATGGTGATGTGCAGCGGGAGAGAGATCTCCCGGTTGCAGAAGCCCGAATTCATCTTTATCCCCTCAAAACCCTAATTTTCAATCTCTTTTTCATCTTTCCCCTTTCTGTTCCACATCATATATCCTAGACATTCCAAAGAGATGTATCCTAACTGAGAAATTAAAAATCCCATGCATGAATGATTGATTCACAACTCCATGTGCTGCATTTATGTAATTTTTCACTTTCTTAATGAAGAATTATGATTATTCTCGTAACTGTAGATTTGTGTAAATTTTGAAATATTTTACATTACGTGATTTATTGTGTTTTTATTAACCATTATGGCCTTACAAATCATTTTTATGGATAAACAATAATAACTCATGCACACATATAATTTGTTGTTGATTACCATCATATTCACGTTGTCCATTTCATAGATGTACCTGTGAGCCCATCTAGTGTCGTATCTAAATCCGTATCCATACACGATTCACCATTGAAACCTTTTCCCATCAAAATCGGTCAGTGGACTCAACATTTATCCATATTGGAAAGCTCCACTTAAAATTGGACAAATTTACGATTGGCTATCAACCCTATTGTCTGTTAAATGCCGGGGCTATGGACCGAAAAGGGACTTGCCTAATTCTTGTAGGTTTTTTTTGCAGGTTGAAATACCTACTTTAGAGTTAAGCATCTTAAGTTTATGAAATAATGGAACAACCCTCCAAATTCTCCTGGACTAAGATTCTAGAAGAACGGACAAGCATTTTTATAGAGGATCGCGTTCATCTCCATGCATGGTTCAAGACGAAGAGCCAAACAGAAACAAACTCCTGAATCCCTGCATACAGTATACAGTATTGCACATATTGATGCATCATTCAAACACTATTGAACCTCTTCTCCATCTTGACATGTTCATTGCATCATCTTTAAGTACGTTTCATCATCATGCATTGAGCCAAATGCATGTTCGGCGCATGCACATAAATGCATGCAGTGAGGCGGGCCTACATGCAACCTGCAACCATCCATCTATACCTGTCTGCACGTTCATTACCATGCATCTAACCATAACCAAAAAAGAACACGAGTAGACATTAATTCTACATAGAATTAATTATATTTTGTGCATATGTAAGATGCTTATCGTATTTTAATTTATTTGATCATCCTGACATGCATGTTTGCACACTTCATATGTTATAAATCCATTTCTGCTCGTGTACATATGTTGAGCAGTAGGCTTGAATGATATGAGTGTGCTCTCAGTGGTACATCATAATCAGACTTGGAAGAGCTTTTTATTATCTCATAATTAAAATATTTAAATTAAAAAAGCAATGCTGTATGATTTATTATGCAATTAAATGCAGCTAGATAACTGGAAGTAGAATGATTACCCCATAAAAATATAGGTCATATATGAAGCGTTCCTAATTTCCTATATTACCTCAATCTATTTGATAGAGATTGTTTTTTTATTGCTATCAGTGACGCAACTAAGTATTCATCAATTATTTAGTTGGCAGTTAGAAAAATAGGATGGTTTACCCTATGTAGAATTTCCATATATGGTGTCTCATCATAATCTGGTAAAAAGCTCAATTTGCAATCTGTCACGACAGAAAATGAGTTATCAATTGTTTATATTAGCACAATTGTTCTTGGATGGGAAGCGTGTAAAAGAAGATGACCTACGAGGTGTGAGAAAAGATAAGCAAGTCGCTTTTGTTGGGTTTAGCTGCCATAGGCTTGGCTGAAAAACACTGAGAATACAGAAACATAGTAGTGGTTGTCAGAATCCTAGCTGTACAGGAAAAAGCTTGTATGATTTTGTTTCAGAAAATGCAGTGGAAATCTTTCCTTCGCAGAGTCCTAGTATTAGAAGCACACAGTCGGAAAATGTTAGTATTGGTATCATGGCACAAGTTTTTTTGTTTATTTTAGAACAAGAATCATGCATCTCGCTTGAAAAGCAATTCGTCCTTTGGTGTTTGTTATCGTTAAGTGGGTAAAATATTTGTGAGTTTGATTAACTTTTGAACCGTAGATAAAATAAAACTGAAGCCCGTCCTTATGAGGTTTTAAATCTTTTTATCTTAAAGGTATTTCAGTTTTAGGTCAAATCAATAAGAGAAAAGGTATGAGACAATAAGCGTTTCACCGCTTTTAGCCTCTTTATCTGCTGAGCCCAGTTCTTTACACTTTCTGACTAGAAGGCAATATACACAAGTAAACTGCTGAAGGTCTCGTAAATCACTCTCTCTCTCGTGCAATTCTGGACAATAAACTTTTGCTTCCATCTTTTTACATTGAACTTCAATTCATATGTCATCTTGCGATACCTTGTGTGATTTCTGTGTACTCTGCCTCTCCAGACATAGGCATGCATCCAGACAAATTAAAGATTAGTACCATTCCGGCAGGGATATATCTCTTTAAGCTTTCTTACAAAAGTTACAAAGAAACCTTTATATAATGAAGCTATTATTAAGATATAGGCAGTTTTTTGTGTCAATTTGTTTCTATCTGAATGGATTGGGTGCTATGACAATGATTGATTGGTGTTGTGACAATGACTGATTGTTTTCTATGATTGAATGTTTGTCACTGTTGCAGGACAATTTGGAATTGGCCCAGAGGCATCTCTTGTTTGCATGCTTTTCTCTCACTTTCAAAAGGGCAAGCTGTACTCTGGGGTTATGGCAGGTTCTAATGCTTTTACTGTTCTCTCTTAAATCATGTCATCTTCATGCATGTTAAATATTAAGGTCACGTATTGATGGCCCTTGTGGTTATATGGTGTGTTTTTTCTTACTGTTCCTTGAACTTTTGAATTGCACGTGAGAGAATTCTGGGGCTTGTTTGGAGAAGTCACAAATGATCTGTCAAAGTTGTAGTTTATTCCTAGAAGCATGTTGTTTGATGGAATTCTTCTTGTTTTGTCATAAAATGTTAACCTGCTTTTGGCTCGTGTGGTATGAATGAGAAAGTGGAGGAAAGAACTATGTTACTTAGGGGGGAAAATGTCATTTCTTGATTAACCCTGCAAACGTACCTTTCACATTAAGATGGTCATTGCGTCTCATGTCTTCAGATCTAAGTGCATTCCTCTTCAGTGATTGAGCCTGGCTCCTAGTCATACTCAGTTTTGGATTTGTGCATTGAGTTTCTACCTTTTCTCAGTAGTTCCAGGGCAGGTCTGGATCGAGTAGTCTCCGAATCTAATGGAGTTTTCATGATTGTTTGTTTCTTTCATTGTTCCCCATCTGCCATTTTTTTCTGTTTGAATTTAACGTGATATGTGGGCATAAAACAATATTATGAGTTTGGAACTGTCATTTTGTTACAATAGTTGTCAGTCTGTGCAGAGATGGATTCTCTCAGGTAAATATTCTTTCCCTGCTAAGCAAAGAGCATAAAGCTCGAGTGTTACCCGAGATGTCTGCACACAAAGTGACAGTTACATATTCTATATCGAAGTAACAAAACTCTTTTGTGAAGAAAATCCTTTTCTTTTGGGAACTTATCTGGTCATACTGTTTGTCAATCATTATTAAGCTTTTGATATCCTCTTTGAAACCTTAATCATTCTGTGCTGGTAGATTAATATTCTTGCTAGAAAATCTGCAACCCTGCTACACCTGCATGTATGTCTAGTGTCATTATTATGGGTTCTTAGGATACAATTATCTAACGATTAGTTTAATTTTATAATTGTGACCCAAACAGGCATGATGTGCATGACACAAGGTGATGCGGATCCCATCTTAGTACTTTTTTGTTTTTTTTTCTCTTTTTGTTTTTCTTTTGCTAGCACCTTGGTATGTTTGAACCTTGCAAACTAGTTGTTGAGGATATCACCAGTTGCTAGTTATTTTGTACTGTCTTAGTTTATTTTTGAGCCTAATTGTTGCTTTTATTGTGTTTTTAGTACCATATTGGTAATATCTAAGAACTGAACTCTTGTAGAGCCTATAGGCCTCAGTGCTTTCTTATTGGGAGACAATGATGAATAAAAATATTTTTCAGTTAAATTTCTTGAACGTTGAGTTCATTAGATTGAAGTGTAAAGCTCGTGGTGCAAGGAATGCTGAGTCCAAACTTATCTTTCTTATCTCCTTTTGATACCCTAATTCTTTTTTTATTTCTTCTCTCAAAACCCTAATTCTCAATTTCTGATTTGAAGGTGATTGTGAACCTCTTGTATTACATCAGTTTAGTATCAGAGCTTTGGTGTCAATCCCTTTCAAAATTTTCCCTAGCCTTCTTCCTAACCTTAGATCTATTCAAAAAAAAAAGAAAGTGAAAAAGATCGAAAATATATAAAAAACAGATCAAATCCCTCGGATCTGTTCCCCCCCCCCCAAAAAAAAAAAAACACTTCACTATAGCAAATACTTAAAAAATCCCTCGAAAATCATAAAAAATTCTCATGTTCTTTCTCTCTCTCTCTCTCTCTCTCTCTCTCTCTCTCTCTCTCGGTCACTCAACCATAACCCCATCCCCCCTTCTCTCTTCCCACTCTTGCCGCTCCTTGCCAATCGCCGACGACCAGCACCCACCCGGCCACCGCAGCCTATCGCCTTGAAGTGCAACCACGTCAACCTCACCACTCTCAAGAGCTCACCACCAAGCTCTGATCACTCGTAGCCACACCCTCGCCAACTTCGACTGCAAGCTCTCTGTCGACTCTGCAAGATCCACCGCCTTCGTCGCCTCTCCACCATTTCCCTTGCTACCCAACGCCACCACACTCCCCCTCTCCCACCGAAAGAGAACGCGACCTCAAATCGACTCCGGATCTCGTTGTTCTTTTTCCACCTTGCCGGCACCAAATCTCCTCCTTCCGCTGTCACCGCTAATTTCTTCTATCTTTTTCGTCTTCTTCCTTGACTCTTCTTCGTCCTCGCCGTCGTTCATCGCCCGGAGCCAGCATGATTCTCCCTCCCCGACGACAGCGACCCCAGATCTCGACTTCGTCGACGATGTCGCATCATCTTCTTCCTCATCTTCATCTCGCCGGAACCCATCTGACGACAGTAGCATCGTCCAGTTCTCGCCGTGCCGTCCTCGCCGTGATCTCCTTGTCGTCGTGGTCTTGCCAGAACTCCTTACCGACGTTGCCAGCCGTCGACAATCACCGCCGCGCCTCCACAGAGCCCCAGTAGTCGCCGCCATCGACAAAGCCATTCTGATTCCATTCGGGTCCGATCCAATCAGGTTTGTCTCCAATCAGAGCCGACCCGATCCAACATGAAACCAGACCGCCTCAAGTTGGATTCAGGTTCGTTCAACTCAACTCGACTTGACTCAGTGAGCCACTTAGGGAATTGACTCAGGTCGAGCCAGGCCAAGTTGTAACTGAGCCAACTCAGACGAGTTGACTCAGCAAGTCAACTCAGCAGCAGTCCAGAGCCCATTTCTCGCCCGTTTGGAGTCCGTTTCGAGCTCTGTTCGAGATGTGGGTCCGTAACTGAGTCTCGGAGTCATTGGGAAGATTTTTACAGCATTCAGACAGCAGATCCTACCTCCACAAGCCCTTGTTTGGTGTCAGTACAGTTTCAGCTGCAAACCAGTACCGTTGTTCGAGCTTGTTTTAGGCCCGAGTCGCGCCCGATTTTTGCCATTTTCGAGGCAACCATCTTCCAGAGCCTATTACCGTTGTCCAGGATTTTCGTGGGTGATTTCAGCCCTTCAGCCTGAGTATTTCTTCGAGGATTCTTAGAGGAATTTTGCGTTTGGGCGTGAACGACTTCCCCTCTGGTGATATTCTAACTTGAGCTGAATTGTTAGCTGTTAAATTACTTGTAACTGCTATTTGAATTGCGATAATCTTTTGGTTGAATTGCTATTTGCTTCTATCTAATGGTTGCATAAATATTTGTCATTTTTCATCATTTTCAGAGTGCATTTTCTTTACATTTAGAACTTGAACTTTTATGATATTTTTATTTTTCACTTAGTGCACACATTTAGTTTACTTGAGTTTAGGATTCTCCACTACATTTGCTTGTTTGTTTGATTTTACATTTGTAGCCATTATGATTACTCAATATTATAAGAAAGACCTTTTAGACCAGTCACAAAACCTCCGTCAGGGTCATATGTTCGTTCAGGATTACATTAGCCATATTTGAGGACTTAACCAGTCATAGTGACGTGAGAGAGCACTGTTTTGAGACTATAAATAGGTTTGTTTGGGGTTAAGGTCCAAAATAAGGCGTGCTATGATCACTGGCGCTTATGATTTAGACACCGTTGAAGAGGCCTATGATGTTGCCTTAAAGATAGACTTGTCTTTCAAAATGTTAGTCAATGCCAAGGCCTGGTGTTCTAAGTGAGTGATATGGATATTATGATTATCAATGCCCTTCGGAGAGTCGACATGTTAGAATCGTGCCAAGTGATGTTGTTGACGACTTGAAGGTTGTTAAGGATGCCCACATTCTTTTTAAGACTGCTAGTATAATAAATATATCAGTTGGTTTCGACACACCGATTATTGATGAGGGTCATGCTTCTAAGGAGGATGCTAGTGAAGTAGTAGATGCGATAGTCGAGTTTGGTACACCGTTGGATGTTAATGCTCATGCTCATGATATTAGTGAGTCTGCGCCTGAATTAGCGGAGTTTAGTGTCTCTAGTCAGATCTCTATATATTCATTTGCCACACCTTGATAGAGGATGATAGTAAGCATGAGACAGTTGATTCTAGTATCGTTACATCTAGTGGACCATCTGAGTTCCCTCGTGATGAGTATAGTTTTATGGTTGTTCCAATCGATTCATTTTCTAGTGAGTCACCTGAGTTCTTTGCTATGATCTAGCGGATGGTTTCTAATAGTTCTTCTTTTTCTAATTGTTTAGAGTTTGTTTCTGAGTCCAATGTATCTTAATCTGCGGGGTTAGACATGCCCTAGGCATCATAGATTTATCTTTTTTCCATCTTTAGGAATTATGTCTACAGTGCTTATTGCATTGCGCTTGCTTGTTGTACATATTGATGATATCACTAGGCCAATAACAATTTGCAATGACACCTACAAATTTGTTCCATATCCATATAGTATTTGGCAGGAATTTGTAGTTGATAATAAGGTGATGGTTACGAGTCACCCTGAGGTCGTGAGGAAGTTGCTCGCCTGGCGTATAGATTTTGATAGGAGTCGTATGAGGAGTGCTTTCATTGCTTATGTGCTGGACATTCCATTCCATTGGATTATGGTATCAGTTTTGTCTTCAATAGGGATGATGCGCCTCTGTCTTCTATCGGTGCCTTGATCGAGCTACCCTCTTTTACAGCCAATCTTTAATAGAGGTCGGCGCCACCTCCACCACCATGGTTTCGATGTGATGTATGTCCACCACCTTCGCTCGATTGAGGTGCTTCGTGAGGGAAGTTCTCACTCGACATGGTCGAATTTCTCCCATTCCGGATGAAATGATGAGGACATCACCAGTTGTTAGTTGTTTTGTATCGTCTTAGTTTATTTTTGAGTCTAGTTACTTTTATTGTATTTTTAGTACATCGGTTATATCCGAGATGAACTCTTGTAGAGCCTATAAATAAGCCTCAGTGCTTCTTATTGGGAGACAATAATGAGTGAATTTTTTTTAGTTAAATTTTTTGAGCATTAAGTTTATGAGATTGGGGTGTGAAGCCCGCGTGGTATAGGGAGGGATGTGAAGCCTGTGATGCAATAGACGCGAAGCTCAATTTTATCCGTCTTTCTTATCTCCTCCTTTGAAAACCCTAATTTTTTTTATTTCTTCTTTCAAAACCTTAATTCCCAATTTTTAATTTGAATATGATTGTGATTCTCCTGTATTACATCACTAGTTCTGAAAGGACTCGTCGCTCACAGGTGGAAATAGATGGGCTCCACGCTAAGATTTATACCACAAATTTGTTGTGTACGCGCGCGCGTTGTGTGTGTGTGTGTGTTGGGGGATGAGCCGTGGGTATCAAATTAGGCTTATTATTGACGACTTTATAACCTAATTCTTATTACAACTTTTGTTATCATTGTAAGCGTCAATAACTCTAGCTGTATCTCCACTTCAATCATTAGAGGGGCTCAAGAAGCCCTTGGAAGCATGCATCTTCAGTGTCATTAATGCTCAGTTTTTTGCTTGACTTTTAGCAACCTACCGGCACTTGTTACCCGTCATGGTTAGCTGGGATGATTCAGATCACGACACTGCCTTAGTTAAAGAGATCCGTAGACATAATACTGGTATCTGCTCCATTTGGTATCCATTACATGTTTACTTCATAGTGATGTATGTACAAGACATATATAGAACATGCTATAAAGTTGCAAGCTCTTTTGGGATATTTCTGTATTAACAAAACAATTATTTTTTTTTAGCTCAATGACATGATTATTATTTACTAAAAGAGGACTTTATGGAGAGGATAGCATATAAACGGCTATTCTGATCGTGATTTTGGCTTATTTGAATCTACTCAAAAGTAATTTGATTCGGATAATATCTGGTTTTGCATAATACTTGTCAGATTCTGATTGACAAACATGAAAAACAAATTGTGGATGGTATATATACTGGCACACGATTCTACGGGTTTTTCATGTTTTTTTTAGAACAGGATATATATGTCATGTTTAGTATCCCTCTTTCTTACACAGGAAAAGAGTAATTATGGCATGTGGCACTCTCTAATTGGTCGATAACGCGATGGCCCACTGAGATATCACTCCTCTCTCTATTTCTTATTTCTCCTCTATCAAGTAGAGCTAAGGCTAAGTTGTCGAATACCTTTTTGCACTGTCATGATTTCGTTAATAAAGCCCTGCATCATTAAAATGAGTAGAAACCGTTTTGCACTATCAAATTCAACAGAAAATGGTTGTATTTTTGTAAGATTTGACAAATTTATTTTTTCATTTTATTGAATTTAGTGAAAAACACACAGTACATACATTTTTTTGATCATTTCAATAGTGCATGAGGGTTTATCAAGAAACATTGATAGCACATGACGGTTTTGTACAATTTATGCCAGATCTAGTTTATAGACCATCAGTCAGTACTTCTATTGTAGGCTTCTGGCAACACTAGGGAGAAAATTTGCCAGGCCAGTTTGGGTTCTTTGATCACTGTCACTGCCTTCAGATTGATGGGACTTTCCCAAGCCCAGCATGAACCCGTCAACAGTTAGGCTCCCCTTTGGTGGTTTTACTGTTTTTGACGTTCACTTCATGGGGAAGCCATTACTCTCTAGAAAAGGAAACACCAGTCTCTGAGTCCAAAGATTCTGTCTTCCGAGACACTGAGACCTAACTTGCTGGTTTGAGCTTGGTACGACCCAAGCTACCTTTCTCCTCGGTCCACAGGGACAAAATGTAGGACTAGTGCTAACAGTTCATCACGGAAGAAGGGACTCATCGAGTCGGGATCACTAACTAATATTAATATAATAGAAAAGAACTGTTTTTTTCTGTATATTTTCCCTGATTCCGTTGCTACTGCGGGCCTTACGCAATCGATCGGATCATATTATATCCCTTCAACATAGGTCATCGAAAGGATCTCGGATGACTCACCAGACCCAACATGACGTGACTCGAGCAGTTCAGACCTTGGCTCCAAGTTTTTTTATGCACGCGCAGAATCTGGAAATGTGAAGCCAGCAAGAACAAGAAACAGAAGTAGAAGAAGAAGAAGCCAACCTTTATTAAAATTTCAATTTTCTTTAGCTTTGCGGCATGTGAATCCAAAACTGCAATGAAGCAGCAGATAGCACCAGGAAACTGAGGAGATGCTGCTGAGTTGCCGCATGAAATGTCACAAAGGGTAGAGGGCTGAAAGCCTTATGTGAAGTGGTGAGTGATGCTAGAACTTGGTCATTGCAGTTTTATATAAAGTTTCTTGTAATCGAATGAATACGAGATTTTGCTTTTCGCCTCTCATACTTCGAATGAGAGAAGGATAAGAGGTCAGAGCTGCATAACGAAGTTCCTGTGATTCTTATAATCCCTCGTGTTCATAGTGTATTTCTCATATTTGTTCCCCAGTGGAATAGGTTGAGCTTGATTTGCTGAACCACGTAAATTTTGGTGTTTTGATTTGTAATTTTCTATTCGTTCTTGTGTTTCTCGTGATTGATCTTAGTGTTGTTGCTAAGATTGGATTAGAAGAATCGTCGATTTGTTGCCACCAACACCATTTTTGGTAATTCTAATTTCTAACAATTGAGCACATATATTTCTTAATGAAACTAGTGAAATAAGAAATCTCAGACCATTTTTTCAACCAGCATTTGCTTAGAAGCAATTCATGCAGTAGATAGCAATCGACTGATTTATTATTTTTATTATTATTATTTTGAAATATAAGCCGTACTCTGACTCAAGTGGAATTTAAATTTCAAACATCTTGTGTACTGTAAAAAAGTTTTACCACTATATTACGGTGACACTTGTTGCAATAGAGTGAATGAGTACTTCTTTGCACGCTATATGCAGACATTTTGCCCCATACAATTACTTAACCCTAAGTTGGGCACAAACAATAACAACCAATAACTTTTACCGACCAAAATAGAAACATTTCCACTGTTGCATCCTGACTTCCATTTGGTAACTTGCCACCGAAAAAAAGGTGCAACTTTAGGGATTAGCTGTGAACGCAACGTGTTTGGTAGCTATTTTATAATGTCTTGCAATAATTAGTCCCTAATCTTTCTTCACTTACAAGTTAACAATGCACAAGAATAGATCCTTTCAAGTGTGGTCCAAAACCTATTATGGACTCTTGGGGACCTCCTCACCTTCACAGTATCAATAAATTTAATTTACTAATCGTACACATGACAGAAAAACTTGAATTACAAAATCTAAATCACAATTTGGCATTTATGCAAACATTTATAGCAAAAAATATGGAGTCGATCCAACGGCGGAGATGCACAATCAGAGCATCTCTTAAATATAGCAGGGAGGTCACCATCAAGACATGGACTTTGCAACCGCACATAGAATCTTAGGTGACCATCTAGGGTTAACAATTGATTAGCAACAAGAAATCTAGGTTTACTGAATTAATTATTAATTTATTACCTATAATTAGACTTGGGCGAAAGTCACGGAATGGTTCCTGTTTCCTAATACTTAATTGCTATCCTTATTTAAGAAAGGTCAGTTCAAGCTGCTATTGTTTTATTGGATTATATTCTTCTCATTGTTTATTATTTATTTTACACTTGTGATAAGCTCTGAACTTTGATTATGTTGCCAAAGTTTTAATCATAGAGGAGTTGAAAATATTAGCAAAAACAGCAAGATGAACTGTTATTATATATTAGTACTATTTGATTAGGAGTTAAAATAATACTAATACAACTAATCTACTATTAGCATTATTAATTTACTCAAAAAGAGAAATATTACTTTTTTTTTTTTTTTTGAAATATAGGCCATAACTTGGTGCACGCAGGACTTGAACCTCAGACAGCTCACTGTAAAAAAGTTTTACTATTGTGCTACAGCGGCACCTGTACATATTACTAATAATAGTAACAATAATGTATACCTTGAGGGGGCGACGTCCTATAGATCTATCACCGATGCCCATCATTGTGGAATTAAGTCAAAACTTTGTAATTGGGTAGCATAATTAACAAATTGATTAGGCCTGACTACCTGAATAACGAGTGCGACAGTTGTCAGAATTGTCACACCGTTTCCTACAACGGGACTCTCGGGAAGCGCTATCCTCAGTCATTCTGAACGCACAGAAAAATAGAGTCTTCTTCTCCTTTCCCTCTATCACGAAATTCGGATTTTTAAAGCAAAAATCTGTTAAAAGATTTAGCCTGAGAGAAGTACAAAAAATTCAATAGATTCTGAGAAACAAAATTGTTGTCTGAATATGTGTCTTCATAAGACATAAATTCTTTTCTCTCCCTCTTTTCTCTGCAGTGAATAATCTTCCAAATTTAAGACAAATATTCTCTCTGAAATTTGTCTTCGTCCCGCTGCTTTGAATTTCTTGTGAAGGTACTAATTAACTAAAGTTCGACTGTAAGGTGATTTGGTAGTGCTATCCAAATATCATGAAGGAGTGTTGTATCTTGGGAGGCCAGCGTCCAGTAACTCATTAGCACCGTAGCGGGGGACATAATTATCTTAAGGAGATTCGCTACATGCGTACCTCACTCCAATTGCTGTATAATTGAACTAACATTCTATGTTACAAGGGTTATACTGAAATGTTTATGCTCATAAATATTATCGTATACTAAGCTGACTAATACCAATTTAATTGGTGTTTCACCAAGAAAGATAATTGAAAGGTGATTCTGTAATTAAAGAACATTCAATAGAATGGAAAACCTCCTACCTGATATTCACCGATCTGGCCAATTAAATCGGTGATAGTGATTAGTTGTCAGATCTATTCCTGCTTCTAACATTCTTAAGACAATTACGATTCTCGAAGTTACTTACTTCTATTCTGCTTGAAATTGTAGAAGATGTCTGAGACTAATCAAGACAGTACCAGTAAGGTATCAAACATGCAAATTTAAACATTGGTACCTGCTCCACTTCCTAACCTGAAGCCGGAGAAGTTAGGAAAATTCGATGGCACTCAATACAAGAGATAGCAACAGAAGATGCTCTTCTACTTGATCACTCTGCATTTGACCAAATTTCTGTAAAAGGATCCACCGGAACCCAGAATTGATCGAGATTCTATCCTTGCAGTTGATGTATGAACACAAGGTGACTTTGTTTGTCGGAACTATATCTTAAATGGACTGGATGACTCTCTATACAATGTCTAAATCCTATTCAAATGGCAAAGAAGTTATGGGTAAGTCTTGATAAGAAGTACAAGACTGAGGATGACGGTACCAAGAAGTTCATTGTGGGATGATTTCTGGAGTACAAGATGGTGGACAACAAGACTATTATCAGTTAGGTGCAAGAATTCTAACTTATTGTATGAGATAGAGGCTGAAGATATGATTCTACCTGAAACTTTTTAGGTTGCAACTATAGTGGAGAAACTCTCACCTGTGTGGAGAGATTTTAAGAATTACCTAAAACACAAACACAAGGAGCTGAAGTTGGAAAATCTCATTGTGAGGCTTCGGATTGAGGAGGACAACCGAATGTCCGAGAAAAAGAGCAACAAGAACTCCTATGAAGCCAAGGCCAATGTAATCGAAAACTTAAAGGGGAAGGGGTCTGCTTCCAAAGGCTTGAAGCAGAAAAAGACTTCCTATGGGTATAAAGGCAACGACCAAGAAGGCAAGGACAAGCGCTTCAAGGAAACTTGCTACATCTGTATGAAGGACACAAGGCGAATGAATGTCACAGTCGTCCCAAAAAGAACAAAAAGGACCATCTACAGGCAAACTTGACCGACCATGTGTCGCCAAGCCTATCAGCTGTGGTGTTATAAGTGAATCTGACAACCAACAATAAGGATTAGTGGGTAGACACTGGGGCTACCCGGCACATTTCCTCTAAGAAATTATTATTCTCTGAATATCAAAAACTAGAGCATGATGAGCAACTCTTTATGGGCAACTCAGCCGTCTCCAAGGTTGAGAGAAAGGGAAAAGTTATCCTGAAGTGAACATCTAAGAAGATGCTCACTCTGAACGACGTACTACATGTTCTAGATATCCTCAAGAACCTGATCTCTGGATCAATCCTTAGTAAGAAAGATTTTAGAATAGTATTCGAATCAGATAAAATTGTACTTACTAAGGGTGGGGTGTATGTGGATAGGATTATCTTGTTAATGGCCTATTTAAGGCCAATGTTGCTGTTGTAGACAAAAAATCCATGTATCTGTACCCTAAGCTCATCAATAAAAGAAAAACTTCGGTTTATTTGCTTGAGTCTCCTATTTATGGCATGCTAGATTAGGACATGTAAATTATAAGTCCTTACAAAACTTGTCTAATTTAGAATATATTCCTAAACTCAACTTGGAAGAAATTCGCAAGTATGAGATTTGTGTTGAGGTCAAGTTCGCGAATAATTCATTTCACTTCATTGATCGAAATACAGAACTTTTAGGGTTAATTCATAGCGACTTGTGTGACTTGAAATTTGCGCCAACAAGAGCCGAGAAAAAAATATTTTATTACTTTTATTAATGACTGTACAAGATACTATTATGTGTATCTTCTAAGCAGTAAGGATGAGGCAATAAATGTGTTTATAACATATAAAGCCGAAGTTGAGAATTAACTCAACAAGAATATAAAGATTTTAAAATCTGATCAAGACAGAGAATCTGAACCAAATGAATTAGTGAGTTATGTGCTAAATTTGGTATAATTCATCTAACTATAGCATAATATACTCCTCAGCAAAATAGGATTACTGAATGGAAGAACAAACTTTCAAGGAGATGGACAATTCCATGCTTGTAAGTTCTGGAACTCCACATAACTCTAGGGGGAGATCTGTTAACTGCAAATTATGTTCTAAACAGAACACCCCATAAGAAACTTGGTCTCATACCATTTGAGCTATGGCATGGAAGGGACCTTTATACCATTACCTCAAAATGTGGGGGTATCTTGCAAAGGTACTAGCACCACTGCCTAAAAAAATTAAGTTGGGAGAAAGAACAATGGACACATATTCATAGCCTATGCCTTGAATAGTAGCGCCTATAGATTTCTGGTACATAAATTAGAAATACTGAATATTCATGTTATCATGATTATCGAATCTAGAGATGATGTGTTCTTTAAAGACATCTTTCTATACAAACGGGAAGAAGACAAGACTTCTGGGAAAAGAATACACGAGATAGCATTCAGAGACAAAAGCCCCAATGAACTAATTGTTAATGCAGAAGTTGAACCAGAAAAATTCAAAGATCAAGAATCTTAAAATCTTTTGGTCCAGATTTTATAGCATATGCTATTGAAATCGAGCGTCAAATATTTAAAGAGGCTATGTCTATCCCAGAAGCACAAATGTGAAAGAAACTATAAATAGCGAAATAAAATTCATCCTAAGCAATCATAATTGGGAATTGGCAAACTACCTCCTGCCAGCAAACCAATTGGGAGTAAGTGGATTTTCAAAAGAAAATAAATCCCGATGGATCTATTGATAAGCACAAGGTTAGGTTAATAGCCAAGGGTTATCGACAAAAGGAAGGATTTGACTACTTTAATACTTATTCACCAGTAAGAAGAATAACTTCCATTCGAATGTTAATTGTGATTGCGGTATTGCACAATTTAGATATTTATCAAATGAATATCAAGGCTGTATCTTAAATGGTGAATTAAATGAAGAAATATATATAGAGCAACCTGAAAGATTTATAGTTAAGGGCCAAGAATATTAAGTATGTAAATTGGTTAAATCCTTATACGGTCTAAAGCAAGCTCCAAAACAATGGCATGAGAAATTCGATAGTATCATGATCAAAGATGGATTCATTATCAATGAATGAGATACGTGTGTTTACACTAAAATAGTTGAAAATGCATGTATCATTGTTTTTCTTTATGTAGATGACATGCTGATACTTGGGACCAATATTGAAGTTATTAAGTCCACTAAAAAAATGTTGTCCAATAATTTTGACATGAAGGATCTGAGGGTTACTGATGTAATTTAAAAATTGAAATCACAAAAACACCAGATGAAAATAGTCTGTCTCAATCTCACTATGTGGATAAGATGATAGAAAGATTCAAGGAGCATGAGATAAAAGAGAATACAAACTTTTTTCTCCCACTCATTCACCTTCGTAAGAATACAGGAACTAAAATACGACAGTTGGAATATCTCAGATTATTGAAAGTCTAATATATTTAATGAATTGCACTAGACCCGATATTGCTTATACTGTAAGCTAATTAAGCAGATATACTAGTAACTCTAGTGATGATCATTAGACTGCTCTACTACGAGTAGTAGGTTACGTATAACCTATCAAAGAATATGCCTTGAGATATGGATAGTATTGTTGGCCCAAAGGCCCATCACTCTAATTTTGATGATGATTAACTCATATAGTTATAATACTAATGATCTTGTGTTTATATAGTTTCAGATATTTGATCAAGCTCTTATTCCGTGTTTAGCTTTAACAAAAGATTTGAAGTCAAGTTTTAAACCTAGCACGCGTAGATTCAAGAGCTCTCGTTTCAAGATCATATCAAGTACTCAAAGAGGAGTTTAACTCGTTGGATCAAGTTTGGACCAAGTCAAGAAGAAGAAGAAGATTCTCAAGAGAAGATTTTTAAGACTTGAGTCATATTTGTAAGTATTAAGATTTTTGTTTTTAGATAAAATATAAAGGATAGATTAGTTGTGGATTGCTCGAGCTCATATACACACAATATTTCAAAATGTTTCATGTTAAATAGTTTTAGTTTTTAGAAAATATCATTTTGGTTTTGAACTTCAAAGAATACATATTTCCGTTTTATGAATAGACTTCATCAAGACAAGTTTACATGATTTTTGTGTGTATTGTATTTCATCCATACACATTGATGCGTCATGTTGTTTAAGAAACTTCTTTTGATGAGTTTTATATCATGTGTTTAAGTTTTATATTTATCAAAACTTTATTTAGTGCTTATTGTTAAAAACAAGAATATTTTCATCTTATATGTGTATTGGATCATATCCATACACACTATACTTCAAAAGTGTTTTAATATCTTCTTTTATATTTGAACAAGTTTTTAAAAAAATAGAATTTTCATTTTGAGTTAGTTTTTGAAAATATGGTTTTCACTTTAAACCTAAATTTATATATCGTAAAAATAGTTCAATTTGTTTGTAATATGTGTTGATTTTTGATCACACATATTTTTACTTCAAAGTGTGTGTTTCAATGAACTTATTTTTGTGAATTTTTATGGGTTTTAAATAAAATTTTAGGTTTCAATAGTCAAGATTCAAATCCTTTAAAACCTGTTTTTTGGCTTCTGGCGGTCGATCGAACCAGGGGTCGACCGACCGACTGGTCGACGACGTACATAAAACGTGTACAAAGCCCTGGCTTGAGGGCCGATCGACTAGACAGTTGACCGATCCAAAAAGCTTGCTCTCTTGATCTGGTCTCGGTCGGCCGATTAGAGAGACCAGCTCTCTGGTTCTTGCCTCGGTCGACCGAGCGGCCGACCGAAAGGTCAAGATCTGGGCGCGGTTGACCGACAACCCCAACGGTCTGAAATATGACCGTTGGCCGGTCGACCGACCGATCATCTGGCTTAGGTTTTTGCCCCAACTACTATTTTTTGTAACTCTATAAAAGGGGGGTGTTTTAGCTAATTTTCTACAAGATTTTATGAGAGTTTTTGAGCCAGTTTTTTCCACCTTTCTCATTGGTTTTTCAACAAGTTTCAGAGCTTAAATTTCATATCAAAAAGAGTGTTTATCAAGAGTGTATCTCTTGTATTTTCAAAAGGATTCTTGTGTTTTTCACTTCCAAATCTATCTTGTTTTTCTCACACAAGCTTGAGCATTTCATAGCCTTATCTATTTTATAGAAGCTTTATTTGTGAGAGTATTTGTTGTTGATCAAAATGAAGAGATCACCACATGTTCCATTTTCTACTTGGAGAGTGTTGTAAAGGTTGCGGCCTAGGCGAGCTTGCGGGTTCGCGTTGTGTAGAGTTATAGAGGGAGCTTGGTGTAGAGGTGCGGCCTCGACAAGCTATTGTGCTTGCGTGTGTTGTTCTTGCGGGAACAAGTGAGGGACTTGCGGGTCCAAGAGTTTTTGAGGAAGCTCGTTGTAGGTGTTGCGGCACCGAACGAACTTGTGAGATCAATTTTAGTGAAAATCCTTCATAGTGGTGAAGGCGGGGACGTAGAGCAAGTATGCTCGAACCTCGAAACAAATCTCCAGTGTTTGCGATTTCTCATCTCTCTCTCTCTCACTTGTGTTTATACATCTCCATCCGCTTTTACATCTCTATATGCTTGATGTATCTTATGCTCTATTGATATATATATGCTTGGTTGTTTGTTTCCTCATACTTATATTCAACCAAGAGAGGTATAGTGGAACCTCAACTCTTAATCTAGAGAAATCTTAAGGAGATAGTTCATACCCCTTCACCAGGAATTCAGCTACACTCTTATGTTATACTTAGTGTGTTAACATAAATTTTTTTAGTTTGCATAATAGTTTTTAATTTCACATTAATTTTGCATTTGATTAGCTTGTCACCTATTCACCCACCTCTAGGTGACCTACAAGTATCCACCTGTACTTGAAGGGTACAACGATGCAAATTGGATTGCAGATTCTGAGGAATTAAAATCAACTGGCGGATATGTATTTACTCTTGGAGGCGCAGCGGTATCTTGAAAATCTTCCAAACAAACTTGCAATTGCCCATTCCACAATGGAGTCGGAATTTATAACCTTAGATAAGGCTGTAGAAGAAGCACAATGGTTTCGACAAATTTTGAAAGATATACCATTATGGCTGAAGCCAGTGCTCACCATATGCAATCACTGCGATAATCAGCAGCGATATCTAGGGTACAAAATTTTATATGTGACGGTAAGTCTAAACATATTCATCATAGACATAATACCGTGAAGTAGTTGCTCTCAAGTGGAGTTATCTCTATTGACTTTGTATCATCAAAAGATAATTTAGCGGATCCGTTTACTAAAATTTAAGTGGAGAGCATATAAACTGCGCGTCGAGGGGAATGGCTCTAAAAGCCTAACCTTACCAAGTCAGCTTAATAAAAAGCTCACTTAGTGACTGAAGATCCCACAGACTAAGTTCAAGAGGAAAAATAAGTTGTGATTATCTTTGCGAGTAAGCACTTAGGAGCTTGACTCCAACTCATTTCTATGGTGCACCTAAGTGCTTTCTATAAGTAGATTAAGAATAAGCTTAACGCTTTTAATGATGCCTATATCTTGTTATTAAAACAAGTGGGGTAGAGTAGACTACTCATAATAGGACGATTTCCTCTGTGAGTATAGAGCTGAGTCGCCTCTTTGGGAGTCTCTATGAAGGCTATGATTCTCTAAAGACACTCTCTAAAAGTAAGAATGTCCAGGGCCAAAATGAACACAATCGAGAAGCAAAGTTGATTTTGGAAAGTTACTGTGTGAAGCTTGTTGACTTGACTTACACAAACTACTGACAATTCAAGAGTTAGTTCACTGATTAGCTAGTAAGTCCGATAAAGTTTTCGGTATGAAAGGTTCAACACCTAATTCACCTATCCTGATGCAGTTTCTTTTCTAAAAGTACCTTTCACTATAGAGTCAGTTGTGTGTCAATTCCTTGATCTCCATTCAAGGTGGGGGATTGTTGGGAAAACGAAGAATTTTATGAGAATCTTTGAGATGAATTAATGCGAGATCCGTTGATAGAATCAACCGGATAATAGTTGGGTGTGTTCTCCTTCTATTGGGGATGAAGATGGTATATTCCCATGTTCAATTCTGTTTCCGAATGTGATATTCAAGTCAAAAGTTAGCCTAATTCAGTAGCCTGGTTTCCCTCTAACCGCGCGCGAAAACTCCAAGTACCCAAAAAGTACACCCTTTGTTTCCATTTTTCTCTATTTAAACACTTCAAATGTTCACTCCATATCTAATATGGAAATAAATATTTTAGTTACCTTTAGTTCCTTTTTAGTTATTGAATTAAGCTAACTTTTGACTTGAATATTTCATTCATTCGAAAACGGAATTGAACATGTGAATATATCACGTTCATTCTCAATGAAAGGAGAATCCTTCAACCATTATCTGATTGATTCTATCAGCGTATCTCGTCTTAATTCAGCTCAAAGGTTAACAGCAAATTCCTCGTTTTCCCAACACAACCTCCATCTACCTCCATGTTTAGATATAAAATAATGCACTAAGCATCCGTTATCAACAATTTAGCATAAAATAGGAAGCCAATGTAGTACCATGGAGGCCAATAGTCCAATTCTTTGCCATACTCGTGCAACTCTTACCAAATCTTTTTTCTTTCAATTCTCCCGTAATAAAATTTTAAATTCCGTGATTTAAAAATATTAGTGTTTATGTGCTACCATGCGCCTAGAGTGTGGCAATCTTAATGTCTTTTGAAAAAGAAAATAATTTTGTCGTGACTCGCTCTTGTTACAGTTATTTCTGCAGTTTATATTACTAAGAATGTTTTGTTAAATTCTTATTAACGAAATGATAAATTTTCTATTAATTTTATACAAATGTGTGTGGCATCTACTCACACCAAATATGTACAATGTACATGTATATATAGTGCATCCTTGTCGTCTTGCTTTCATTTTGCATTTGTTTTTATTTCAGACCAAACACCTAAAATATGAACCAGATTACCCAATCAGAAACATTTTTTTTCTATTGTGAGCACCAATCAGAAGCTGACACTAATTATATATGTTTCTGAGTTTTTAAAGCTTGCATTGACTTAAAACCGACCTAGGGTTTATTAGACTAAATAAAAATTATACAACTTATTAAATTATATTACTAATTCAAACCAACTGACATTTTCGGGTCAAATTATTTGCAAGAGACATCTCAAAAAAAGATGATAATAAAAAAAAAATTAAATTTTCTTTTATAAAATTTAAAATTGATGTTTGAAATTTTCTTTCTTTTGTTCTTAAAAGTCCCACTTTGTTAATTTTTTTTTGTTCTCAAATCTCAAGCATCAAGGGAGCAGACGAGTCCTGCACTGCAAAAGAAGCGCTTTTTACAAGCATCTTATGTTCATCTCTGCAGTCGAGGCGGTAAGCCTAACTCCATTTTTCAAATGGACGGTAAGCTTACCGTCTAGAATTCACCCGCCTTCATACGCTGTGCCACGTGATGATCGATCGGACAATATTGTATCTACGACCGAAAAATAAATGTCACTGCATATTAAATCCTTGTAACTGTACAATTGTAAAACTCATCTCTCAAAAAAAAAAAAAAAAAAAAAAAAAAAAAAAAAGTACAAATAGAAACTAGAAATTGAAAAGTGTTGTCACAAATAAGAATGCTGACTGCATTACAAAGTGACGTGTAATAAGGTCTAAAAGTTTGATTGGAAAAAAAACCACTGAAGTTTGTGATTAGCAATGAGATGTGTGATGCATGTAATTTGACTCATTGTATTATTACACCGGTACAAGATTGCACGTGTAATTTATGATTATTGAGATTGCAAGGGCAACGGGTACAATTGGAAAGCGAGCCACAAATGAATTTGGCGGCGACCGGCGAACTTTCTACGGGATTTTTAAAACAGGTAACGGCTAGTTCTCTACGGAAGGGCACATCCGTGATAAACTGAAACAGGAGGGGTAGATTTACGCCCACACAAGAAAAGACGAAGGAAATAACTGTGCACCCTAGTTTCCACCATGGACCCGCACTGTCTATAATAATAATGACGGGGCCCACAAAAAGTGGTGCCCAGCTGGCACTAAAGCCGAGTTGTAAACTTGGTGTACGTAGAAGTGTTTAGAAGTAAAATACAAAGAGAAAGATTCCGGAAACATTTGTGGGCCGGTGACAGGAGCGGGACCGCGTATCCAGACAAAGCTACCGGCTTCAACCGGTAGCCTTACAGGATTTGACCGGGATCTTCCGGTTGCACTGTTTAAATCCTACTCTCTCTCTCTCTCTCTCTCTCTCTCTCTCTCTCACACACGCACGCTCACTCTCTCTCTCTCTCTCTCTCACATCCCCTTGGTCTCCTCTTTCTCTCTCTTCTCGCCGGAAACCTCTAGATCGCCGTTCATTGCCTCCTAGGGTTTCAGATCGGCGAGAACTGCCTCTCCTCTAGGGTTTCTTGATCTCGGTAGTTGCATTGGCGAGGCGATTTCTCGGGTTTTGTAGTGGTTTTATGGCGAATTGGAAGGCGTTAGAGACGAAATGAGAGGATTCTTTGATGGAAATCTTGAAAAATGAGCGTCTGAGCTAGTTCTTGAAACCGATTTCGGAAATGCGGCTCTGAATCTCAGCTAATTTTGGAGTTTCTTACGATTTTTGAGCAGCTGGGTTTTTCTAGGGTTTTTCATGTGCTGATTTGGGAGCAAATTGCTCAAAAGGAGGATTTGATTGAATCTGGAGGTTCTTTGAAAATCTTGAAGAAAGTGATAGGATTTTTCACCTGTGACCGTTTGACTAAACCCTAACCTACTCAAAAAGTGGAGCGATCAGGAGATTTATGTGATCGAGTGCCACGATCTGAGTATAAAGGGGAAATTTTCGGACATTATCTATGTCGGGAGCTCCAAAGGTTCGATCAATGAACATTGCAGAAGAATCCGAGGCCAGGCCGGTCCTCGGACCGGCCGGAAACAAGGCGAGGTCGCAGTCCATCACTAGCAAACCAGCTTCAAAGCCATTGAGGAAGGTTGAGAGAGCTGAGACTGGGAAAAAAGAGGAGAAGAAGAAGGAACCTTCACCAGTTCTCAATTCGCCGCCTCTAGTCTCATCTCTGAGTGCTCCTTCTTCGGCGTTGAGGAGACAGGAGCTGCTTCTGCATTCCAACTTGTCGCTGAATGCTTCTTGCTCTTCGGATGCTTCAACGGATTCCTTTTGCAGCCGGGCTTCCACTGGAAGAATCGGCAGGCCGAGCATTACCAATAGGAGGAGGCAGGGAGTTCTGAGGACAGATAAAATTGCAGCGAAGCTACTGGAGAAGATAGTTCCTGACAGCGAGGTTAAAGCTCCTCCTGAGTTCCTGCAGGGGAAGAGAAGGTGTGCTTGGGTCACACCTAATACTGGTGAGTCCCTCTACTTTTATCAGTTTCTGTGACAATGCACTTTATTTACCCTTTGGGTTTTGATTGATAGCTTTGTCTGAATTTTCGGGTGGGTTCTGTGAAGCAAAATTTGATTGGTACAATCCTAATAGTTTTAAGGTTTAGTGGAGGACACTTAAAGTACAATTCTAGTCCCAAAATTGGACTTATAAAACTTTTTTGTTGCGTAATTTTCAGTGATTTTCAGGTCTGGGAACATTGAACAAAAACAATAGTTAAGTAAATAAGGAATTATTCACTATTCTCAAACTTTTATAGATGTTGTATTGCCCAGCACTTGGAAATTGTCAAACCTAAGCTTGAAAAGATGATTTAGAATGGCGTCTCAAAGTACTCTGGAAGTTTGAAGCGAAAATTCTGGTGTTGTTGTTGTGTTGTTTTTATTTTGTTTTGTGTTTCCCCTTTCTTAAAACTCATCTATCCGTCAATACCCTGTAGTTTGTGTTGTATTTATAGAAATAGCCATTCAACCGGATTAATGTTTATTAAACATTATGATGCATGTTATGTTTTCCATTTTTGAATTGAAATCAGTGCCTTCTCTGATATGTAGAACCTTGTTGGTCTTTCCATTGTTACCTTCACCATCTTGTCTTCCAAGCATTCCACGTGATGGAGTAGTTCAGCTTCCGGTTTTCTTACATGCTTGTTGATAATTATTTAGAATGTCCTGGGGTCTTCTTGAACTTCTTGGTTTTCCGTACAGGGATCTGTTGTAGCCGGATCAAAACATGGGTATCACATTTTCTAAAGTTGTTAGCCATGCTGTAGGATTTTGTTATATTGTTTATTCATCATTGTCAAAGGTTAAGAGCAAACTGTCATAGGTAACATATATTAATATTGTGTGCATTTGCAGAATGGTCTCAAGCTTATGTCCTCAAGTAACATTTTATGCCTGGGATACTTTGGTCGTATTAGGTCATAATCAACAATCAAAAGTAGGTTCACTACATTGAGTGTTGAAGTTATAGAGCCTGATTGCCAACCTTGACGGATAATCTCCCTCGAAGAAGTATTACGCCAGAAGAATTGCGAGGCCCAATTGCAGTAGGAGTTAGTAAGTCAGGAAGTCCATCCTGATTGACTCGGAGGCAGAGCCTCGGGAAGAGTCTTCCAAGGACTGGACTACCTCGCTGACTCCCCGAGTAAATGCGTACTACAGGCGAGTGTGAGCGAGCTTGAAGTTTCAAATGGAGGCATGTTCAAGTGTTCAGGGGATCACTCAGTCTCGGGATGAGCACCTTAAGCGACAAAGTAGAGGAACATTTCCGAGGAACAATGAGGCGCAACGAGCACGGTCCAGCCTGGAAGCTTCACGATATAGGAAACTCAAGCAACGTGTCAAGGGTAGCTTAGGAATGTCACAACGTGTAGTTTTCTCTATAAAAGGGGATGTGCCGTAATTAGGGTGGGTGGTGAAACCCTAGACCTAATGTAAAGAGCGGTTGTAAGGTCTTTTTTATTTCCCTGTAATCTCTCGATAATAGTGAATTTGTGAGCGACTTCGTGGTTTTTCTTGTTTTGGGTTTTTCACGTAATTTTTGGTGTTCTCTGTATGTTTTTGATAGATCTACAATCTTGCTCCTTTCTTTTGATCTAATCCGTTCTTGTTCATCGTCATCGTGAAAGCCTTATCCCAACAACTGGTATCAGAGCATTGGTTCGAGATGGGGAATGAAGGAAAGATCTGAGTTGAAAGATTCAATGGTGTGAACTTCGGGTTATGGAAGATGCAGATCGAAGATTACCTATACCAGAAAGATCTCTATCTTCCTCTCGACGGAAAGATCCACAAATCAAAGGAGATGTCTGATGGTAAGTGGGAGATTCTAGATCGGAAAGCCCTATGGGCGATCCGATTGTCCCTGGCATCGATGGTTGCCTTCAACGTCTCCAGGGAAAAGACGACTAAAGACTTAATGGCGGCGCTATCAAAGATTCAAAGATGTACGAAAAACCCTCGGCGTTAAATAAGGTATTCTTGATGAAGAAGATGTTTAACATAAAGATGGCTGACAACGAAAACATTGCTGGGCATCTCAACGAATTCAACATGCTAACGAGCCAGTTGGAATCGATTGAGATCAATTTCGAAGACGAAATCAGAGCTCGGTTCTGTTGTCCAGTCTGCCGGCGGTGAGCAATTCTTGTCGGGCAGGAACCTTAAAGTTTGATGATGTAATGGGTGTACTTCTGAGTTCAGAAAGTCTTCGGGGTTGGCTGAGATATTAGGGAATGCCTTGAGTGTTAATCAGAGAGAGAGACGTCTGGGAATAGAGATAAGAAAAAGAACGAGGGGTCAAAATTCAAATCGGAGAAAGGTACATCCAAGTGGAGGGGTGCGGGATGTTGGCGGTGTGGTGAGATGAGGCATATTCAGAAGGACTGCAAGTGGACGAAGGATGGAGAAGGAAAAGGCAAGGAGAAGGATTTCGCGAATATCACAAAGAGTGATGGATCTGATGCCTTGATTCTCTCCTTGCTGAGTCCGGCGAATCATGGATTATTGACTCCGACGTCTCTTTTCACGTCACTTCATGATAAGATATCTTTCAAAACTATGCGAAAGGTGGACTTGGGAAGGTGCGACTTGGGAGATGATGAGCCACGTGACATTATCGGGAAAGACGATGTTGTGGTTAGTCTCTCTAATGACTCGACACTGACGTTGGAACGTCAAACATGTACCGAAACTGCAGAGAAACCTAATCTCTGTCGGGACAGCCTGCAGACGAAGAGATGAAGACCACCTTCGATGGTGATGTATGCAAGATCACCAAATGTGCCATGGTGTTGGCCCACGGGAAGAAGGAAGGTACCCTCTACATGACGTCGGGTTTCGAGGCATCAATTTCAGTTGCTTTGTCGGAGATAGATGCTGGGGTATGACATCGGAGACTGGGGCGCATGAGCGAAAAGGGAATGAAGGTGATGCTCTCCAAGAATAAGCTGCCGGGGTTGAACTCTGTTGATCTAGACTTTTGTGAAGACTGCTTCTACGAGAAGAAGCGAGTCAGTTTCTTAACGGTGAGAAAGACTCCGAATTCAGAGAAGTTGGAGTTGTGCATATCGATGTCTGGGGTAAGGCTTCAGTTCCCTCTCTCGGAGGCTCATTGTATTTTGTGACCTTCATCGATGTTTCTAGTAGGAAGGTCTGGGTGTATTTCCTGAGAAACACAAGTCGAATGTGTTCGGGGTGTTTAAGAAATGGCTGACCCAAGTCGAGAATGAATATCAGGTCGGAAGCTTAAGTGCTTGAAGTCCGACAATGAGGGCAAATACTGTGATGATAGATTCGAAGAGTTTTGCGCAAGTCGGAGAATCCGAAGAGTGAAGACGGTTCTCAAAAATCCTCATCAAAACGGAGTGGCGGAGCGCATGAACAAGACTATTCTAGAGCATGCCTGGAGCATGCAGATGCACGCTGGTTTGCCCAAGCAGTTCTGGGCAGATGCAGTCAATACGGCGGTATATCTGATCAACAGAGCACCCTCAGTGTCTCTGAACTGTGAGATTCTCGAGGAGACATGGACCGACAAAGAGGTAAACCTAAATCACCTGCGTACATTTGGTTGTATCTCTCATATCTATATTGAGCTAAGTCATAGGAGTAAGTTGGACCCAAAGTCTAAAAGGTGCATCTTCATTGGATACACAACTGATGAGTACAGCTGTCGATTCTGGAATCCCGAGAACCACAAGATCCTTAGGCGCATGGATGTGGTTTTCATCGAGCATCAGAGTGTTGCAGACTCGGAGTTCGTCGAACTTGAAGATGCTATTGTGGACAAGGCTCGGAACATTCCCGAGGGAAATGTCGCATCCCGATTAGCGTCTCCGACCCCCCAAACTGAGCTGAGGCGCTCAACCAGGCAGACGAAGGCTCTAGAAAGATTTTCTTCTGCCTTACACTATCTGTTATTGACTAACAGTGGTGAGCCCGAGTGTTATGAGGAGGCTTTATAGGAGAAAGCCAAGGCTGAGTGGGAGCTTGCTATGGATGATGAGATAGCGTTTCTTATGGAGAACCAAACATGGGATTTGGTTGAACTGCCACAGAGCAAGTGTGCTCTACATAACAAGTAGGTCTATCAGATGAAGGAGGAGAATAATGGCACTAGGAGGTACAAGTCAAGGCTAGTTGTGAAGAGGTTTCAACAACGAGAAGGTATCGACTTTAACGAGATTTTCTCTCATGTTGCGAAACTTACTACCATTAGATCTGTGCTCAGTATTGTGGCAGCAGAGAATTTACATCTGGAATAGCTATATGTTAAGACCCTGCTCCTCCATAGAGATTTGGAGGATATTTACATGTTGCAGCCACATGGGTGTATCATGCCCGAGAAGAATCAGTTGGTTTGCAAGCTAAAAAAGGGTCTTTATGGTTTGAAATAAGATCAGAGGCAGTGGTATCTGAAGTTTGACAGATTCATGATGAGCAGTAGGTTCACAAGACTGGGGATGATCATTGTTGCTACTCTAAGTGGTTCAAGAATTCTCATATCATGCTATTGTTGTAGTAGATATGCTTGTTGCTGAGTTTAACATGAAGGAGATTGTGAATCTCAACGCTAATTTGGCGCAAGAATCCTCAATGAAGGACTTGGGTGGAGAAAAATTCTTGGAATGAGGATCAACAGAGAGAAAAAGGGTTGTTGGAAGTATCACAATCCGAATACATGAAGAAGGTGCTGAAGAGGTTTAACATGACAAATGCTAAATCTGTGAACATTCCACTCAAAGGTCACTTCAAGCTCTCGGAGGCACATACTCTGACGACAGAAGATGAGGAGGCTCTCATGTCAGAGGTATCATATGCATCAACTGTGGGCATCCTGATGTATGCTATAGTCTGCACAAGACCAGACATTGCTCAAGCAGTGAGAGTTGTCAGCAGATACATAAGCAACCTCAGGAAGGAGCACTGGAGAGCTGTAAGGTGGATCCTGAGATATCTGAAGGGCAGTTCAGATATCACATTGTGCTATGGAGGCATAAATGTTCAGCTGCTTGGATATGTTGACTCTGACTTTGCAGATGATGTAAACAGTCAGAGAAGTACCAATGGTTATGTCTTCATTTTGGGAAGTGGAGTTATTAGCTGGGTGTCAAGGCTGCAGAAGATAGTTGCATTGTTAACGACAAAGGCCAAGTATGTCGCAGCAACAGAAGCTTGCAAGGAGCTGATATGGCTGAAGGGTTTTTTGAAGGAGCTCGGGAAGGAGCAGGCGGCTCCGTCACTGCATAGTGACAGCCCGAGCGCGATTGACCGTGCGAATAATTTAGTCTATCACGAAGAACCAAGCACATATATGTGCGGTTCCACTTCATCTGCAAGCTATTAAAGAATGTTGTGTTCTCACTGCTAAAGATGCACGCGAGTCAGAATGCAGCAGATATATTGACCAAGGTGGTCATGATGAAGAAGCTGAAAAGTTGTTCGGTTTTTGTGGGTCTTCAAGCCTGAGGATCCGAATTTGAGTTTCTCGGAGTCAGTATTAGTCGAGAACAAGAGGATAACAAGAGAGAGATAGGATGTTGTTGCGTCGACTATCAGTCTCCAAGTGGGAGATTGTTGAAGTTATGGAGCGTGATTGTTGACCTTCACAGAGAATCGCTCTCATAAAAGTATTACGCAGGAAGAACTGCGAGGCTTAGGCACAGTAGGAGTTAGAAAGTCGGGAAGTCTATCCTGGGTGACTCGGAGGCAGGGCCTCAGGAGGAGTCTCCCGAAGGCTGGACTTCCTCCCTGACTCCTCGAGTAAAGGCATACTACAGGCGAGTGTGAGCGAGCTTGGAGTTTTAGATGGAGGCATGTTCAAGTGTTCGGGGGATCACTCGGAGTCTTGAGAGGAGCACTCCGAGCGACGGAGCAGAGGAACATCCCCGAGGTGCAGTGAGGCGCAGCGAACGCGGTCTAGTCTTGAAACTTCGCGATATAGGAAACTTAGGCCACGTGTCAATGACAGTTAAGGAATGTCACAACTTGTAATCCTAGTTTTTGTATAAAAGGAGATGCACCGTAATTAGGGTGGGTGGTGAAAACCTAAAGTTATTGTAAAGAGCAGTTGTGAAGTCTTCTTCTTTATCTCCTTGTAATATTTCGATAATAGTGGATTTGTGAGCGACTCTGTGGTTTTTTTATTTGGGTTTTTCACGTAAATTCTGGTGTTTTGTGTGTGTTGTCTTTTGATAGATCTGGGATCTGCTCCTTTCTTTTAATCTGATATGTTTTTATTCATCGTCATCGTGAAAGCCCTTGTCCCAACATTGAGTCCATAACTATAGTTACTATAGAGAACTACTTGATTCAATTAAGAAAAGTGAATATCTAATAATCATTGCATTTGTAAATTAATATTAAAAGGTGAAAGACACAAATGTTAATGCCGTTAGCAATTTCGTAAAATTTGCTAATTAATGAAGTTGACTCCTTTCCCCGGGTTAGTGAATCCCCAACTTCCAATTTCTTTATCATTTTGTAGCTTATTGTTATTCTTCTATATGCTGAGAGCAATTACTATAATATATTTTTGTTATGCTTTCTCTACAGATTCTTATCCTACTATAACTTGTATTAGAAGTTGTTAACACATGACAAGGTTTGGTTCTTATTATATTAGGTAGCTCTTAGGTGCTCGCTAATTGATGCAAAATAGGGACCTTATGAGTACTTGGCCAATAGGATTGGAGTTGCCAAATTGGGATTCATATTCTGGAATCCAATATGGATTTCCTTAGTTTATCCTCCTTGGAGGCTTCCTATGTGAGAAGCAGTCTACATTGCACACACAGGCACTCAGATGAGCACATATAAAATTAATAATAAAAGATGATGGACTTGATGGTTTGCACACATAATGTTTAATAGCAATTTCCTTTGGCAAGCACGATATTGATTCTTGTCCTCGGGTTAGTGAGTCCCATGGATCTAGAGATGATCCCCAACTTCCAACTTCTATTCCTTTTGTAGCTCACCCTTGTTCTTTTGTATTCTGAGTTCGATTACTTTGAGATACTTTTCTTTATGTTTCTCTTCATATTCTTGTCCTTGTTTATCCTGTACTAGGAGCTGTTGACACATGACAAGGTTTGGTTATATGATTATGTAGCTCATAGATATTCCACTTTTTAGAGCAGTTAAGTAGGCTCTATTGATGCAACTTGGGACATTATAAATAAGCCTATTGCCAATAGAATTGGAGTTGGCAAATTGGGCTTCATATTCCAGAATCCAATCTGGATGGATTCCCTCATTTCCCTCCTTGCTGTCTTCCTATGTTTTGAGTAGCAATCGACATGCAGTCTAGTTGCTTTAGATAAAACTCTCTCTCTCTCTCTCTCTCTCTCTCTCTCTCGCGTGTGTGTCACACACACACACACACACACACACACACACAGAGAGAGAGAGAGAGAGAGAGAGAGAGAGAGAGAGAGAGAGAGAGAGAAGCAGTGGTTTAATGCTTAACAGGTGGGAAGAAGAAAACACTGCTAGCTGGGTAGTATAGTATCTAGTGCGAGAATCTGCTGTCTAGTAGTATTGGTGGAGGGACAATCTGGAGAAGAATGGTCCATGCCAGCAGCACACACCCACGAGTCCCTCCGATGAATCTGGTGACCGGAGAAACATCCAACTTCTGGAATCAGGAAGATTACCTGCCCTGAATTCAACATTATAGAATATAAATAATCAATAAGTTAACGAAATATTTAAATTTCTAATGAATGTAATTTTTCTCATTTAATATAACCATATCAGAGCCATCATATAGGCATCCAGAGTGATCTCTGTTTATTGTTCTTTTTTTTCTCCAGTTAAGCCAAAAAGATGATAAAATCAAGATGCTCAACCATGCATTTAAATCACATTTAATTTTTTTTATTGATATACGAGAATTTCTCTTTACATAACCCGTATTAGGGTCCTCATATATATATATATCTCTCTCTCTCTCTCTCTCTCTCACACACACACACACACACACACACACACACACACACACACACACTCTTCTCTGAACTGCGAGGATAGCCCTTAACCTTTAAACAATTCTTATAAAAATGCCATCATACGAATGTCAATGACCACCCCCCGGCCCCGCGTAAGATCTCAGTTGTCAAGAGCTATATCTTGTGTATCCAACCAAACCTGAACTCTGCCAACAGCCTGCCATATTTCATTTGTAAGCCAGTGGATTTGGCATGTAATTTCATTTGCATGGAGGCAATGCATCTGGTATATGCTTCCTTATAGTTACCGTGAGCAATTAACCTTCCTTACTTGCCCAATTATATGTCATTGTTTTAATGATATTATTTTGCATATGTACCCCTTAACTTGTCTGTTGTTTATACACATCCCTATAACTTTGTTATTGCATAATTTTGGTTCTGAAGTGATTTACATGCACGCGCGCGCGCGCGCACACACACACAAGCATACTCATTTTCTCTATCTAATTCTTTTTTCATACACCTTATGTACCATCTGAAATTCAAAACTAATTGAAATCTTTTTTCTAGGATACATGTAGCTTCTCATATGTAATAACATCAGTTCCACCTTTTGCACATTCATTTTCTAGATTTGTTCTTTTACATTTTATCTTCTGGACTCTATTTAGATTGAAAATAATAATTAAAAATACTTTACCTACAATATGCTTGTGTACCCTTCCTTCTCCATAACAAAGGCTGACACACTGGCCTCCTACATATCACACCCTTTCTTTTTGGGTGTGGGTCTAGTGTGTCAGCCGCTGGGTATGAAGGCTGTTGGTGGACATGCTAGTACCTTTTAATATTTTTTTTGTAGCTGTCCATCTAGATGTGCTATTTTCTGTAAACACTTTAAGCTAACTTTTTGCACACTGGAGGTTTATTAATGAGTCTTGTATGTGTGTTGCACATACCAAAATCTAGTTCTAAGAAATATAAATTTTGCCTGCAGTCTAACACAAGGTAACATATTATTAATGGTTTGAAACTATGTGATCAGGCTTACCTGAGAAACTTAAGGTTTTTTTTCAGACGGTGATTTCTAACCATATCATTAGGCTCTGTTTTGGTGTGCACTGTCCAAAATTTTCTTTGCTAAGTACTTGTATTTAACACATCATTCTGTTACATGCTACAGTGCTTACATAAAGATTGCTTTCTGTGTTTTTTTTTTATGTGAATGCATTTTGTTATTGCTCCATCGACATAGATGCATTTAATTTTATATCTGTTATTTATCTGAAATTTGAATGCCTAGAAGTCGTTGACCTGCACAAACATCATGTTTTATCTATATCTTGTATCATTACTTATTTTTACATTGAGAACATGGTATGATATTTAACCAAACAATTTTTATCCACCAAACGCTTGTCAGAATGCAAATCATTCAACTTCCCTCTCCTCTCATGTTGCCTTTATTTGCATTTGTTACAACCATGCACAAACAAATCGTGCCCATTCTCTGACTATTTAACACATCCGCCTCCCCTTCCCTCCCCCCCAAACATCAAAATGAGAGAAAGCATTCATCCAATGAACTTGGAGAAATTATTTCAGATCATTTCATTGGCGATTAACTAATATTTGAAAAGCATGATCAAAGAGTGTAGTACGCGATGGAAACTATAGCAATACCAAGTGATGTGTTATTGTTTGTTTCATATGTTGTGCCTATCATTTGCTGTCGCTTGTTCCATGCTCAATTGTAGGTTTCTACTACTTTCAGTTTGAATTTTAAAGATCTTTTAAAGAAATATAAATTGGGTGTTTATTTATTATTTTTTTTTTGAGTGAATATTGGGTGTTTTAATTTGTTCTAACAGATCCATGTTATGTTGCATTCCACGATGAGGAATGGGGTGTTCCTGTCCATGATGACAGGTATGCAGTCCAAAGTTTCCCCTAATTCTTGTTTCAATTCAATAAAAGAACGGAAAGGGAGACCATACATATTTGGCAGCCAATAAGCTGGAATTCCTCTGATGTCGTGAAAATTTTATAGGAAACTGTTCGAGTTGCTCGTATTATCTGGTGCATTAGCTGAGCTTACATGGCCATCAATCCTCAGTAAAAGGCACATATTTAGGTACCTCCGCTTCTAACAAAAGAGTCTAGAGATGATCATATGAAGTTTTTTTTTTTTTTTTTTTTTTTTTGACTTACCTGGCATTTCTGTGCAGGGAGGTTTTCATGGATTTTGATCCTCTAGCGGTCTCTAAACTGAATGAGAAGAAGACCATAGCCCCAGGAAGCACCGCCAGCTGCCTATTGTCAGAGCCTAAGTTGCGTGCCATTATTGAGAATGCCCGCCAAACACTAAGGGTAGGTTCTCTTCTCTGTCTTTCAAGACGAACTATGGATAGTCATTTCTGACATAGGCATACTGGTTGAATCTGAATCGCATTGCTGAACCCAGTTCAAGTCCTGGTTTGCTCTGTATTCTATTTATGAAGTTGGATAATGACTTTTTTTTAACTTTTTTTTTTTCGGCTATGGTGTTAGATCATTGAGGAGTTTGGATCATTCGACAAGTACTGCTGGGGATTCGTGAACCACAAGTCGATCACGAGTAGATTCCGCTACCCTCGGCAGGTCCCAGTGAAAACTCCGAAGGCAGATGTTATCAGCAAAGACCTGGTTAGAAGGGGTTTCCGCAGCGTGGGCCCACTGTCATCTATACATTTATGCAGGTTGCCGGGCTGGTGAATGACCACCTCATCAGCTGCTACCGGTTTGATGAGTGTGCTGCTGCGGCCACCACAGCAGGGAGCAACGAAGAAATCTGCGCCAAAGACAATAATCGTGAGGAGGAGAAGAGGGATGGCATGAATGCGGTGGTGGCGATAGGGGAAATTGATTTAGAATTGTCAAGAGCTGTGGATGAGCTGAGTATTGTGCCATCATCATAGTATCATCGCGGGGGCTTTTAAAGTATTTTGGGTTTCCCTTTGTGGCAGGGAGAGTGGCGATCGCTTCTGTATAAAGATTTAAGATCTGGCTTGTATATTTTTTGCACATGGTTAACAAAATTGATTATGTGCGTGTGTCTGAGAATACCATTAACTACAGCTGATACATCCAGGGTTTGTTCATCTGTTGCATGAGTTTGCTGCCAAAAAATTTGTTTCAGCAGGAGATGAAGTAGATTGGTACTTTTCTTACTGACAACCACACATTGCACATTGAGATATTTCTCGAGTCTGCCAGGCTATAGATTTCTAATATGGGTTCACCACCATGTATGCGTAAGAACAGAAAGAAGGATACATACAGGGGGAGTGACAAGAACAAGGCTCTACTATCTGCAAGGGCAATTTGTATTGAACAGGAGTGCTTGTATATAGCAGTTTGCTACCTATGATGAAGTATTCATGTACTCCATTTCTTTCAGCAGGCAGATGCAATGAAAAATAACCAGAAACCATGGATTCGTATTTGAAGCATCTTTGGAGAGCTGCTGCTAGCAATGTAGAATGTTTGGATTGACCTCGAGGAAGTTATTAATAGTACAGAAGAAACCAACTGAATAAACAGGAATTTACATTCAGAATAGCAAATGTTCACATTTGGAACTGAGAAACTGGATGCCTTCAGCGATGAATATGCTCCACAGCCCAGAGATTTAAACAGAATCAATAAACACATTGTCATTCACAACACCGCTTGAAGAAAATGTTGAGACGACTCCAGCTCCTCGCTTCCAAGTTGTTCTACTTTCTGGAACACATCAAAGAGAAGAATTAAGTTGTTTGGAAAATATGACTGAAGTGGAGCTACTCTGGCACAGTAAATTTAATAGAAGCAGTTTATTTCAGCAAGCAGTATCAGAATAGAAATTTTGAGAGAAAGGAATGAGTATCGAATTAAAAGTGACTTGTTTTTGGCATCTCAGTAAAATTCTCTTGATAGAAGGCCTTCCTGCATAAAATTAAAACCAACTTGTTTTGCCCAAGAAATAATGTTGTTCAAAGAGAGAAACCAATCTCAGAACCAGCTGAAACTTCAATACCTTCCAATGCCGTTGTATGCCCTCGTATGGCTATTGATCATGCTCCATAAAGCTTTATGGAACAAATGCTTCACATCTTCCAGTTTTTAATTTTAATCAAGCTAATGGTTCTAGCAGGGACTCTAGAATGACATCATGAATGCAAACTTCTAATCATCATTGACACAATCCATTCATTGATCGCCATGAAACCTATTTTCTGTCAGAAACCAATATTCATGTTGGGTATTGCTTCCAGGAATCAAATCAGTCTCCCTTAACCCTTAACCAACCAAAGATCCTCTCGGTGCCTCAGTGTCGTACTTATGTTGTTTCCTATTATTCTTATTAGCTTGTTCTCTAAATAAAATAGTCTGTGAACTTTTTTCCTGCAATTTCTAATTTTAGTTTGAAAAAGTGACGTCATACTTAAGGACTTAGACACCCAAAAACCAGGATACTGTCTCTAATAGAAAAATGGCCCAATTTCTTCTGTTGCTCATGGATTCTGATACAAGTTTTTTTTCTTGTACGTTTAGGAATTCTCCTGATGGTAATACTCACTATTTTAAATATCATCAACATTCTGATATTTGGTTGACATGTTGTTTTGAGCCTTCAACGCCACAACATGAAGATCTCCCCAACATCTCAGGTTTTATCTGACATATCACTCGACATTTTGCTTGATGTGTCCGTGACAATGTACTTTGCAGATTAATATAAGTGTTATGATTGTTCATTTATTTGCTATTTATTGTTTATGTTTATAACTTACAATGTTCTATTTTTGAATCCTTATCATATTCCTTGTTCCATTGTGTGATATGGATAAATCTTTCTTTTTTTTAACTCTTGTAAATTTCTTTAGGTTGATGACAATTGGGATACTATTTAAGATAAATTTTTTGATACATTTACACATGATGAGATATACATATATCTCCCCACCATAGTACGCACTTTTACTTAATGTCCTGGCATGTCGTCTGACACACTTATCATTTCTTAGCTATCATGGATCCGACACACCATTTCTAGCCTTGGTATAAATCATCAACTTTTACGCTGCCTTAACTTTTTTTATGGCAATTTAATTCACCTGGTCGGCATTTAGCTTCATACAATAACTTGTGAAAGACTAATTAAACTATTTGAACTAAGATCACAAATAGAATTTCTTTTGACCAACACAAACATTTTCTTTGCTGATCAGCAACTGGCAAATCAAACTTTTTAAGAATTAACAGCCAGTTTTCATGGGAGTTCAACTATTAACTTGCAACCTAAGACCTCTGTATTTTACGTGCACCAAGATAGGATTAAAAACATCTTTGATTCAGCTTCTTCATGATTTAGCATCATGAAAGTAGATTTGTAAGAATTTTAGTAGTAGTGGACATCTGCCATGAATATTGCAGGTTTGCTAAATTATGTAAGATGCCGAAAGATATATGCACATAATGAGATGGTGATTGATTTTATCTCCTATATTAACTTCCATTAATAGTTTTCAGTCAAACAACTTATGATTTGCATCTACAGTGGAATCAAATCTTTTCTAGCATAAGTAGAAAGACAAACCACAGTCACGGAATCCTGACCATGCACGGTCTTAACGTTGCAAGTAACTTTCTATTTATGACAACCAAATCAACATAGTAACACAGGAGGGAGCCATTCAATTTTATATGGATTTCTGACAAATAAACATTGGTAGAGATTCAACTTCTCAAAGAAGGTAGATCTACCTACCTGCCAACTAACTTGCAAAGCTCTATGGACTGGTCATCCCGTGTCAGAGCAGGCCTGCATAGTTATTTGGAAGTTTGATGTCGGTTGAAAGGCTCTAAGAAACTTGTATAAATTTGGGCAACTCTTTTATGGAGTTTCACCTTTGAGTCATGCTCCATAGCTGATACCGAGTTTTATGAGAAAGGCTCAGATATGATGGTGGTGATATATTGATAAGAGCTAATAACCGATAAATTATATATATGATTAGCTTTTTGTATAGAGTAAATAGAACTAATGCATAAACAATTAAATTTACAATTTTCCTTTATGTTATTAGACTACAACAACAAAAAGAATGTAATGCATAACAGTACAATGGTACTTTATCTGACTAGAATGAAATTTTGCAATTACAATGACCGCAAAAACATTAAATACACACCTTTATTCTTGTTTGAAGAACAATGTTGCGAGTCGTGACAACCTGATATCCCATCCACAAGCAACATTCACAGGGCTCTTGCACCATTGTCACATACCACTCCTCTTGGGCTACATGTTCCAAGGTAATTTCTATTCAAACAAAAACTTAGACTTCACCATCTCAAGAAATTATAGATGCACCAAGTAACACTTCCAAAGGATATTTGATAATATAGTGCTTAACTTCTGAAGATCAATCTTGAACAGAGATATGCATGGGTCACAAACAACAACCTCTCTAGGAACACACATTTTCTTGTGTGTGTACGATGAGTGTCATGGACTAGGTCAAGCATCTCTCTGTAATTTCTTTTCACCCAAATAACGTTTAACAGCTTGGAAGAATTAACATGTTGAAAGAATGACATCCAAAGCACCATGCTCCAACCTCTATAGCTTATGATAAAAACTTCACGAAATACAATTTGTTGTAGTTATAAAGCCTTGTGCCATTCATATCTCATTTGTATTCTAGCATTAAATATTGCTTTGAAGACAACATTAGCTCTACTACTTGTGCAATAATCCTATTCGATGTATCATTCCACGCATCGTCCAGCAACTAACGAAAAATGAAAAACCGCTTCAAATATAAACACTGTGAAAAGCATGTGTCAATATCTAAAGCTCAAAGAATACTTTAGGTGTCTGCACTCCAGACTAATTGATAATTTCCCGAAACTTCCCATACCCATCAACAAAGTGATGGAATCACCAGCATATCTTCTCTGATCCTTCGATGATCGAATCGACAGACCTCTTATTTTCATCAAACTTTCATCTCTCCCACAGATCCCCACCATGACCATGACTATGACTAATTTCTCCACTGTTCTTTCAAGAACAACTCCCCCCCTCCATCAATGGATCTTGTTTACCAAACTTTTCAATCAATCAAATGGATCTTTTTATACTAATTCTACAAGCCATGATTGAAAGAAGCTAGATAAAGAGATAGGAAACGACACACCTTGGATCAGATCTGGTTGAGGTTAGAGCAGAGGAAGAAGAAGAGGAGGAGGAGCACAGCAGCAGGCAGCAGTTTGGAGGTAGTGTGTGATAGAGGAATCTTTAAAGCAGGGGATGTCTTTCTTTCTTCTCTCATCACTCACTCACCTGATGGATGCTGTAAACAGTAAAAAAATAATGTTACTTCTGTACTTTTCAAATTGATATGGAAAATTTTAACAAACCCTCTTTCATTATTTGGTATTGCCAGTTTCTGATTAATTTTCGAGGATATTCGATTAAATTTTCATAAACTACCGTGAGCTATCAACAATTTGCTCAAAACTCTCTTCATCCTTTTTTTTTTTTAAATACTTGCAACTACTGCAAACTTTCTCGTTTTTTTGCGCGAAACTTATTTGCGTACTATTGGATGCGTTTATGGATATCAACATATCATATTCACCGAGGCCAGATCCAGTGTTGACATTAGATTCTTTCTTTCTATTTTTTTTTTTTTTTGGAACGAATTTGAATACAGATATCTGCGTTATTCTAATTCAATATTATTTATTCACTCACACCCAAGAACCATATATCTATATAATACCCATGCAAATTAGTTAACCTAAATTCTGCGACACAATTTTAGTCTTCTACTTGCATTCTAGTTTTGACGATTTGACCTATACTAAACATTTGATGTTTCCTCAATAAAATGGGGGAAAAAGTATTCAAGTTTGACTATTTATTTTCTCCTTGTAAAGAGAACTAAATAATAGACTGTTTATAGCCACCATAGATTCCTTGTTAACCACCAAATAATAGAATCAAATAACAAACACTAATTTGTGGCCACCATAGAACGTATGTATCCAAAGGACAAGGAAAGAGAACCAAATAATGCAAGAAAAATAGTTAAGATGCGGTGTCGATGTACTAGTGAAAAATTTAACATGGTATCAGAGCCTTAAGCTTCTCTGTCGTCTGTACTCTTCATCGTTATCATCACCACTATCATCATCACGAGCATCATGATTGACATCTTTTTCTTTTTTTTCTCTTTATCTTCTTTCTCTTTCTCCTTTTCTTTTTCCTTTTCTTTGAATTATCTAAATTCAGATCTTTAAAAAAAACATCGTGGTGGGGGGTTATTGTTCATGCGGGCACTACTGTATCTAAATTTGTCGGGGGTAAATTGCACCAAAATACCCTCAAATTTGGGGTACTTTCAAAAAAATACCTCTAGTTTGTTTCAATACAATTTGCTACCAAATGTCTCATTTTCATAGCACCGTTTCTAATTGTCAATTTGTGACTAAAATTGTAACACCCCGATCTATATTATATTGGACATGATGTGATTAACTTTCGAAACAAGATTTTAAAAAAATGAAATAGCTCTTGGATTGATTGAAGGAGTTTAATTAATTTAATCTTGGTTTAACCACTCAGCATGTGATGTCATAATTGGGCATACATTCATATGTGTATAAATAACTTATTTAGAGAATATGAGATTTACAAATAGCCAATAGCATGTGGTGGCAAGCTTATATCAAAAGGACACCTATGAGTATGAGGTGACTAGACTGGCATGAGGTGGATAGTTCTGATTAGGAGAGGGATGATGCATCATTTGACACCTAATCCATAATGTGTCAAGAAGTTTGTGGAGGGCCTGTTTGGTTAAGGGTGGAAGTGAGGAAGTAAGGAAGTGAGGAAGTGATAATAGTTCCCTTTGGAACTTGAAAATTGGTTAGTAAGTTTTCCGGTGTTTGAATGTTGTTGGGAAGTGTAGTTTGGAAAATGTTATGTCTTTTCCGGTGTTTGGATGGTAATGTGGAAGTGGAAGTGGAAAAGTTGACCACAAAGTTGACCGCAAAATAATATTAAAATAAAAATTAATTAAGAAAAATAAAAAATGGACTGCAATTAGAATGCAAGTGAAATTTACATGATCAAAAATTTAACTGTTTTGCGCTACAAGTTATTACAAATGAGATTTACATGACCACAAAATTAACTGTAGCACTCTGGAAGTGAGGAAATGGTTGTGTAAAAGAGAGAATAGAAAAGGAAAAGGGGTTTTCTTATTTTCCTTTTCCGGTGTTTGGATAGATAGGGAAGTGATCAATTATACTTCCCCATTTCCTTACTTCCGCCCATTTCCTTCAAACCAAACACCTACTCATTCACCTACCTCTTGTCCTTTGATTTTACACCTCCTCAACCCTATTTCTTGTTGTTGCTGCTCTTATTCTTGTTTCAACAAATAAGCCTGTTTAGTAATTGGCTGTAATTCGTAAGTCGTAATTGGTAAAATTTTTTATAGTTGTAAATGAGTTACATACATGTAAGTTTTACGGTATATGATTGGTAATATAAATTATAAGTGAGAAAGTGTATTATATTTTACGTTGTTTGGTTGTCGTAACGTGTAAGTCGAAAGTGAAAAAGTTAACCACAAAATTAACTATTTGATGATTTAAAAGTTTTAATATTGCAAATAAATATTAAAAATATTAAATATTAAAAAAATTAATATTAACATAAAAAAGTAATACAAATTTGCATGACCACAGAATTAACTTTAACTGAGCTGTAAGTGAGTGATAATTGGTTTGCAAGTGAGTGGTAGTTGAGTTATATAAGTCTTTTACGAATTACGTTCCAAACAAACGCCGTAATTGTAATTGATTTGTAAGTCATTTATAAATTACGAACTTTTACGCCTTTTACGACGAAACAAACAGCCCCAGAGAGAAGATGAAGGAGGTGAAAGTGGGAGAGATGTATGATGACGTGGAGCTTGAAGGAGAGGTTGAAAGGGAGATGCAAGAGTAGAGAAAGAATGAGATGTGAAATCTTGATTTGTGAAGGTAAGCTAGACCTAAAGACCCCTTCTCTCTCTTTTACATGTACTAATTATACCAGTAATAAGAGGCATTTAGTAGAGATAGGATTGTTAATGAGTTGATGAGAAATGATTTAATTTTGCAGAGCAGAATTATGCCTGATTGATAATTTCAGCTAAATCCTGATTATATAACTGACTTGAATGTTACCAAATAATATCAACACTTCAATGACATTTTTATGAATTGTTATTCTTTCATAACTTAATAACCCAATTTGTGTAAAGAGGTCTTTTGGAAATTAACTAAAACAAGCACATCCTCTTCATAAATTATAAATGAAAGGCTCTTTACAAGTTGTAAGGAAGGCAATAATGATTAAAGAGGAGAACTAATCAAAGTTTAAGAACAATTAACTGTAAGAAAGCTTGAGTTTATATTATAAATAGAGGTATCAAATGAGAGATCATTATATATGTAGTTTTGTATTCAAATCAATTATGGATGTCTCACTGTTCAATGTTTAGGGTGTTAAATGTGGAACTTGAACTTGAAAACCAGAGTCGACGAGACCCATTAGGTAAGTAACTCTTGTTCTTCATGTCTACAGTTACGATTTATATTTTTTTTTGATTAAAAAGTTTAATGCTTCACTATTTGAAGACTTTGAATTAAATTGAGAAAATGAACAATTATATACCACTTGCAAGCTTAGACTGATTTTCTGTTAGAAACGAACCATGAACCTGAAATTATCTATAGATTACATAATGAAATAAGATCATGTTCCGATTATTTATAATCCAAATAGAATTTGTGCGGGAATGATGAGTGTATATGAAGTGTAAATTCAGTAAGTAAATTCAGACTAGATGGAAAAAAAATACAGATGAGCAGTCATTTTAACTACTTGGGTTTTATTATCCAAAAGGATGGAGAGATCAATAGTGATGTCAACCATAGGATCCAAGTCAGCTGGTTGAAATGGAGGAGCACTACAGGAGTTTTATGTGATCCTAACATTCCGTTATGACTGAAGGGAAAGTTTTATCGGACTGCTATTAGGCCAGCTTTATTATATGACATAGAATGTTGGCCTATAAGAGATATCATGCCCAGAAGATGAGTGTAGCAGAGATGAGCATGCTTCTTTGGATGTGTGGTAACACGAGGAGAGATAAGGTGATAAATAAAGATATTCATACTAAGGGTATGTTTGGTGAGTTGCAAAATGGTTGCAAAATGTAAAAACTTTTGCAAATTTACAGTTTTCACTTGTTTGGTGACAGCTGCAATTCCAGTGTTTTACACCTACCTTTTCACAAAATTCTCAAACGTGCCTTGCCCGGGTCATGTTGATCGAGAGAGTTCTGATTTGTTGAAAAAGGCTGCAAAAGTCTTCACTATACCCGTCTCCCCATCTCCTGATCTTTCCCCATCTCCACTGTAGACTCACGCTTCTTCTCATCTTCCTCCATCTTCTCCCCCTCTATTGCCCCTTCTCTCTATCGTTGTCCTGCAGAAGAGCATCTCCTCCACCTCTGTCCGTACGGTGTCAACGACCGACTGCACCCACCAGGCCTGATCGGTCCCTTCCAGCCACTGTAGCCTAGAGATTCCATAAGGATTCCCCTCTGCTTCTTGAAATCTTGCTCGATTGAAAGCTTGATCAACCTCCACTGCGAATCTTTATTATTGGTCAGCAATATGTGCTGGAAAATTAGGCATCCAAGGATTTTCACTATTCTCTCTTGACCTCTTTGGAACTCTGTATTGCCCTTTGTATTATCCAAAGGTTATCTTGTCCCTTTCTTTGCTACCGTCCCTCTCCTTCAAATCTGCTTCCAGCAGCATAAATAGGGCAAAGGGCCTTCAATGGAGAAGCACTGTGAATTGTGTGGGAACCTGAAAAAGTGGCCGAGCCCGGTTATCTCTAATCAAGCATTAACTTTAAAGAAATTTGTTGTTCAGGTATGTTGCTAACTTCAAAGATCAACTGGTATCTCTGTTCATCTACGGGTGAGTTGGTACTTTTCAAGTGACAGCCAATTTCTCTTAATAAATCTGCAATTGCTATTTCAATTTCTTCTGATATGATAATATTGACTGATACTGTGCCTTTATTTTTTGAATTCATTCCCTGCATGAATTAGTCCACCTGAAAAATTTTATTCTGCAGAAACCCTTTGATCATCTGTTAATGATTTATGTTAATCCATAACTAATAAGCATGCTTCGTACTAAGGATGAAAATTTGAATAGAACTTAACCAAGATTAATCTTCCTGAAAAATGTCAGAAATTTATAGTCTACGAAATGATGATTTCCTATAATTTTATGTACAATTTGTTATGCTAGAATCGTCAAAAGAGTAATATTACTGAATATGCTTTACTGCTTGTGTTTGCGCCCCCTTTTGGCTTGTATTATCTGAAAATTGCAGTTTCACCTTCTACTTGTCTATTTTATTTTTACCTGTTAACTCATAGATGCAAATTTTAAATTTTTTGTTAAGAACTCGTAAAGTAACAATCCCCATTTACGCTCCTATTTCTCGTTCTCAAATATGTTTAGCATGGAAAGGTTTGTCCAACTTGGGTTGGATGGTCAGGATCAGGAATTAGGCTTACTTATTATTTGTACCACTGCGTTCATGGTGCTTAAGTAGATGACCGGCCGTGAAGAAATCATGCAACCTATCCCTAGAAACATCAGGAACCAGAAGAGACGAATGTACCTGTCACGAGTTATAGAGTCCAGTGACACTATGTGTCACAATATGTTCAGGATGAATAGGGATGTTTTCTTCGACCTTTGTTTCATTATCAGGGTTCGGAGACTCCTTTAAGATTCTGCAAATGTCACTGTGGAAGAGCAATTAGCAATGTTCCTACACACTATAGGACATAACGTCCGTATTAGAGTGATTGGAGGGAACTTCATATGATCTGGAGAGACAATTAGTCGTTATTTTCAACATACACTTTGGACACTTAGAGAGCTCAGAAGGAATTACATTTGTGGTCCTAGCACAATTGTCCATGACAAGATTGTCAGCGACAATAGATTCAATGCTTACTTCAAGGTAAATTAAACTTTTTCTACTCAGTTATTAATAAATAGAGCGAATTATCAGTTGACTGTCTAACTAATTTTAATTTAACGTCAATAGAATTGTGTCGGAATAATTGATGGGACACATATCCCCGCTACTCTACTAGTTGCTGAAGTTGGACCATTCTACGGAAGAAAAGGGTATCCAACTCAAAATGTTCTTGTAGCTGTTGACTTTGATTTGAAATTCACATATGTCTTAACGGGTTGGGAAGGATCAGTACATGATCTCACCATCCTGCGAGATGCTCTTAAAAGACCACACGGTCTGCGTGTCCCCAAAGGTATTTCATACCGATTGCGTGATTCTCACAGACTTCGTTATGTTTCATTTGTTTACTGAACAAATCTTAACTGTTTCAAAATTTACTACTATAGGAAAATATTGCCTATGTGATGCTGGTTACAGTACCAGACCAGGCTTCTTAGCTCCATATCGCTCAGCTAGGTATCATTTGAGTGATTACAGAGACAGGTTACCCACCAATTATAAGGAGCTTTTCAACTATGGTCACTCCTCCCTCCGGACGTCAGTGGAGAGGGCTTTCGGTTCTCTGAAGAGAAGATTTAAGATTTTAACGTCTCGTCCGTTCTTTCCATATCCACACAAGTCGAGATTGTGATGGCTTGTTGCATCCTCCACAATTTTATCTTGTCTTACGGGGAAGATGATTTCATCCCAACTGAGGAAGAGTGGACTGTACAGAATCTAGCAGAAAGGGGAAGGACCCGTAGATAGCTTCAAGAAGAGGTCATTGCTTGGGTTCAAATGAGAGAAGAAATTGTCCAGCGCATATGGGCTGACATGTAAAATTGACTTTAGTATTAATAACCAACTTTGGTTGTGCTATATTATATAACCATGCTAATATGGTGCCAACTACAAACTAATGTCTCCTAGTTTTACTCTGGGAAATGCTTGGTGTTTTGCCTTATTTCATATTAACATAATCTCTGAATGTATACACTATTGTAGCTATATTGTCTGACATTTTCCCTTGTAGAGGATGTCCGAAAATGAGTACACCTTTGAAAATGATGCAGCCCCATCTACTGGTGGTAAGAAGAAGAAAAAAACCGGTGGGAAGAACTAGCGCTGGACAGAGCCAGCAAGTATTTTCCTCATTGAGTTCATGGCAGGGTTGCTACGTGACGGAGTGAAGGGGGACTTGAACGGAATAGCAGCCAACGAAATTAAGAACAAGTTTGATATGACGGTCTCTGACAAACACGTCTACAATCAGTTGCGCCCTTGGAAGAGCAGGTGGAGTCGAATATGTACTTTAAAGACTTTAAGCGGTTGCGTTGTGTGGAAGCCAGAGATTCGCACTATTGAGATGCCAGAAGCTGTTTATACGGAATATATCAAGGTAACAAGATAAATGACTTTCACTTCTGCATCAGCACCATCAATTTTCTTAAGAAAGGTCTAATATGAATAACATAATGAGTACAGGTTCACCAAAAAGACAAGCCTTTTCTCAACCAGCCAATTAAATACTACGACGAGATGTACATCCTTTTTGGTGGTGACAGGGCCAAATGAAGGTTTGCACTGGATGATGGCCAATCATTTGTGTGTCCAACACAAAACGACATTAGAGGGGGTTCCTTCAACACTGGTTTCCCACCTGAGGCTACTAAGTCTACAGACCTCCCGGAAAGCATGTCTGTGTCCCAATGCTCCAAAAGTAAAGGCAAGAGGAATGATGTTGAGCTGGAGATCATGGGATCGTTTGTATATTCTTTCAAAAAAATTGCCAATACCATCTACGATAAGCGAGAAGAAGATAAAAAGGTGGTTGCACAGTGTTACGAGCAGCTGCATTCAATAATCGGGACAGATTATCAGTACTATATCTTCAATGAAGATGAGGTCTCTGCTGGTTTTGATTATTTCGTAAAGAACCCCGACATCGGAGCTAGTTTCCTTAGTAGGAGGACCGACGCGGAGAAGGCAACGTGGTTATATCGATTCACGAGGAAGAACAACATTGACTGACATCAAAGTGGGAGCTCTGGTCCTTCTACCCTTAGCCGCTGAACTCTTTTATGCACCCCTCTTATTTGCACCCTTCTTTTACATGGATATTTATGCTATATTGGTTTAAGTCGATTGCCATAGGCAATCAGTACGCCCATATTTATCTTTCTGAATGATTGCTTGTTAGTTTGTGGATGGCGCTAGGCCATTCACAATTTGAGACTGTTTTATTTTAGACAGCACGCTATTGGACAGTTTATGCTTCTTATTAATTATGTCCTTTTGCTTTGTTTTTCGGCTGACATTATTTGGTTTATGTAGGCAATTAGTTTTGTTTCGAAGGCAATGATGATCTGAAGGGGTAGGAGCCTTAATGAGAGGGTGCGATGACGTGTAGAGTGCGTAATGGATTGCAGCCGTTAAAGTATGGTACACGAGCGACGTGGCTCCATTCATGCATTCACAGTTGACCATCATGGGTGTGGAGGAGAGGTCTGTCAAGACCTCCCCACTTAAATTACCTCTTCCAAAATCTGAGCCTCTTATACTTGCCATTTCCGTTACAGCAGGAGGAAGAGAAATATTCAAAGAGGTTCTTGGAATTGTGTTTGGTTGGTTGCCAAATGCAAAACATTTGCAAAGTTACGATATTTTTCTATTTGGTTACAGCTGCTATACCAGTCCAGTTTGCAATTCCAATCTAGCTTGAAAAATCACAGCCCGTGGCCTGTCCGGGTCCCCAGCATTGAGAGCCTTCCATCAGAAGGCTCTATAAAGGCTGCTAATGCCTTTAATGTCATCACCTCCCCCCTCTCGTGTCTCTCCATCTCTGATTGCTATTTCTTTTACAGTAGCTTGATTGCCGGGTGGAACCACCATTGCCTCAGGTAACCTACACATGTTTTATCTTTGCAAATCTGATATAAACGACTGCTCTGTTAATAATCTGTTGTTTCATGCTTACCAATTACCTATATTTCATGTCTGGGTCCTCATGGAATATAGTTTATTGTTCATATTGTCTTGTTGTGCTCTTCCTTGTTGGTTACTGATCTAATTTACATATATTGTCTTTCAGTGTTGTTCAAATCTGCTATCATGTTGGCCGGTACTGTTGGTTAACTGCAAGTCCCTCATGGCCTGCTTGCTCTTAATGCTTCAACTGTTAATCTATTCATTTGCTAATTCGTTGATCTGTTGCTTCATGGTTTTATTTTATTAACCTGGGTTCCTTGAAAAGCATACTCCTATTGTGATGTGCTGTGATGATGCACATGTAGAATTAGACTGCGAGTATTGCATGTTAGTTTGGGAACCCTTGAATTCAGGTTTGCTGGATCAGGTTGCACAACTCAGTGATTGAAACCCCTGTCTTGGAGGCAGGCTGGATGTTAATCACCTTGAGTCACTACCTCTCTGTTATCTATATCGAGTTGGAAGCCTATTCCGTGCAATCCCTACATCATATGGAGCTATTAATATAGCATCTATAGTGTCTTCCGAGCCCTAAAATCAAACACATTGACTTATTTCAAGTTCACAGAAGCGTCCAATAAAGCAGTTAAATTTGTAATCTCTTGGCCACATGTGTTTTTTCTTTTCTACATTTGAATTACAGTTATGTGCAGGAAAACATTGAAGTTTGGACTTTGCACAAGGTGCTTCTAACATTACGGTCCTTCAGATATTGTGCCTTCTATGTTGTAAACTTTGTCATTAGTTATGTCCTGCTCCACAAATTTATTTTTATGAACTAACATTTGTATTAATATTTTTAGATGAAAAGAAAGTCAAATTGTTGGAGTCGCCCGGCCTCGAGTGAATAGAGGAAATGTTGACGATGCCTTTGTTGTATGTCATGTTAATCTAGGACATCATCAGGAAGCGAAGATTGAACTCTCATTTTAGTTGATTGATATATATGTACCGTAAATGTTTATATTTGATGTCCATGAGGGGAGGGGATATATTGACTCATTTGTTTATTGGGTCAAATATTATTTTTTATTGAAATACAACTGATGTATCATTAACAGATAATTCTGAAGGATTCATCTTGTACTAGTTACAGTACTTATGTATACATGCACATTACAGTATAGAATGTTATTATATTAGTTTTGAAATTCTATCATACACTTGTTTATTATAGAAAGCTATCATGCACTTGTTGCGATTGGTTTCCAACAAATAGTCCCGCATCGGCGTGACGTGGGGATGATTTTTAGTATATAGAATTTGTGCAATTTATTATGGCATGTTTGATTCGTCGCAAAACATAGTAAGTCGTAAAACTTCATTTTCATTTGCCGGTGTTTGTTTCGTTGAAAATAACTTGGAAAATATTAATTCATTATAATAATATTATAATAGTACTTTTTTTGTTCACATGAGTTCATTATATTTTTACTTTGTTCATTTTCTTAGAATTTTGAAATACTTATGTTTTATTAGTATTCTGAAAGTGTTATTAATATTATATAGATTTTTTCAAATTTATTATTATTTATTCGGTTAATATTTTCGTCCTATATATACGAATTAAACTCATTCTTTATTAAAAATAATGTTATAAATAAAATATTCAGATTAATAATATTTTATCTCAAAGTTGTTGATACAATTTGATTTACAATATTAGATTTATTTTAATCGTATTTAACATAATTAAATCACTGCTACGGTATTTGTGGTCAACTTTTTCACTTACATTTTTTATATTACCAACCAAATACCGTAAAACGCAATATACTTTCTCATTTACAATTCCATTTTACCAATCAAACACCGTAAAACGCAATATAGTTTCCAATTTACCCTTTCACTTTACCAACCAAACACCGTAAATCACAATATACTTTACCATTTTCACATACTTTATCAACCAAATATCGTAAAACACAATATATTTTTCATGCTACAGTTCACTTTTCTCAATCTCATTTATGACTTTTATTTTACGGCGAAATAAACCGGGGCTAAGATATTCGTGCAAAAATAAGCTCCAGCAGACCCAACTGGTTCCCTTATTTTCCTTCTTCACTTTAATTTGTATTTTTATTGTCCTCTTTTGTAAATGCAATAATTGACTCTTCATATCAGCAATCCCATCACCGTTGTCTTCAACTTCTTCTCTCTTCTCCATGGCATCTCCTTTGTTTGCTCTCTATCATCCATCAAATGCCATACAACTTGCCTTGATTTATTTGAATGTGGAGCATCTTTCCATTCAAAGGAGGAGCAATTTTGGGATTTGTTAACACAACTCCAAAACCTTCTTCCAGGTTTTGCACTAGTCCAAGACTTCCTATATGGCTTCTACCCATTCATCTGCATGAAGACCACTAGAAACCCTATCATATCTCTTCAATGGAGCTATCTAAAGAAGACATTCTTTCACTCAATCAAAATTTCAATCAAAAATTAATGATTAGGGCACCAAACAATAACTGAAAAGAATTGGAAAGAATTACAGTTTCCCAGCTAAAATATATGATATTAAACTTTGAATAAACTGGATTTTTTGAAAAAGGAATGGTTCAGAAAATGAAGAACAGTTTTGTGTGAGAGGGTATTTTCTTGAAAGTACCCCCAAACTTGAGGGTATTTTGGTGCAATTTGTCCAATTTGTTGTCATTTAGAAGACTGAAAATTGTTTTAAGAGTCAATTTTTATTTTTGGGTGTTTCGGATGCTGATGGGTTTTAATTGATCTAACTCTATTTGAAGTTGGTAATTTTACTTGGTCTAGGATTTCTAAACCTCATTTTTACTGAGTTTGAAGAACTCTCAAAAGCTCGTCTTGTATTGATTTTAGAGATCTTTTAAAATATTTACTTCTTCTATTGAGTTTGAGGATATCTAACATCTCCATTTCTATTGAGTTTAGGGGATCTTGTTGGATATTAATTCATCTATAATGCGGAATAAAACGTCCATGGATCAAGAATCAACCATACATCTCAAGAATCATATATTGCAAGACTTTCATAATAGAAAACCCTAATCTATTCATACCTGAGGCCATTGATGAAGATTGAATGGAGATTGGAGAAGATGTTGAATCCTTCCTCTGGAATCTGCAAACCCTAACTTGCAATGGATCCTCTTTTCTCTGCTCCTTTCCTTTCACAAAACTCTCTCTTCTTTTCACGATGGATTCTCACGATTAAAAATATTCGCGTGAGTTTTGTTTCTTTACAGGAGGAGAAAAGTGGGTCGCACATTTGCAAAAAGACCCCTTGAAAATAAACCTTTCCATCATGGTATCTTTTCTATTTTCAAGTGACCAAATAACTATATAAATGTGACAATTATATGGGCATCCTTTATATCAGTTAAACTTAATAGGAATCCAATGCAAATACCAAGGTTATGTGGGCCACTTTAATATGAGATTAACATTCTCCCACTTGGACCACTAACCGATTAGGTTAAAAACTTTAGAAAAAACAAAATAAAAGAAAAAGATTCATTTTCAAAATCATTTTGACTCCATTGGATTCCATACAGAAAAACCTGACACGTGCACGAATTTAAAAACAACAACTGATAAGCCCAAATATGTAATACTGTAATACTGCAATTAGCTTAGACTATCAATGTGAGTCATAGCGGTTATACAACATCCACGTCATACTCCCTTCTATGTACCACAACATTGATAACCCTTACTAATTGAGTCCATAACCATAATGACCCCTGTAATTGTCTTGTAAAGACATTTTCCTGTTTAACATACATCCATACAAAATATGTGTACACACAATTGGATAACAGGAAATAGAGAAACAACTTTTATTTGTACAACAATGTCAATTACACAAGTACCAAATACAAATTTACAGATTACCCAAAAGACCCATCCTTACAACATGTTCCTTAAATGTCTTTGGAGGTAATCCTTTAGTCAATGGATCAGCAACCATTAAGGTGGTACTTATACTTTCAATTGACACCTTCTGTTTCTCAACTCTTTCTCTAACCACCAAGTACTTCAGTTCTATGTGCCTAGAACCATTAGAGTACTTACCATTCTTAGAGAAAAATACGGCTGCTGTATTGTCACAATATATCTTCAGCGGCCTGGCAATAGAGTCAACTACACCAAGTGCTGAGATAAAATTCCTCAACCATAATGCATGATTTGTGGCTTCAAAACAAGGTATGAACTCAGCCTCCATCGTGGAAGAAGCAATGAGAGACTGCTTCACACTCTTCCACGAGATTGCCCCACCTGCTAGCAAGAAAATAAATCCTGAGGTAGACTTCCTGCTATCTGGGCAACCACCAAAATCTGAGTCTGAATAGCCGATCACCTCCAACTGGTCTGATCTACTGTATGTGAGTATATAGTCCTTTGTCCCCTGAAGATACCGCATAACCTTCTTAGCCAACTTCCAGTGCTCCATTCCTGGATTGCTTTGGTATCTTCCCAACATCCCAACTGCATAACTGATATCTGGCCTGGTACAAGTGCTTGCATACATCAAGCTCCCAACAGCTGATGCATACGGAATTTTCTGCATTTGACCCTTTTCTAAGTCATTTCTGGGACACTGGCTACCACTTAATCTGTCACCCTTCTGAATGGGTGCAGGACTAACTGAACACATTTCCATATGGAATCTTTCCAAGACCCGATTGATATATCCTTTCTGAGACAGTCCTAGCAATCCTCGAGATCTATCCCTGAAGATCTCTATGCCAATAACATAAGCTGCCTCACCCATATCAACCATCTGAAAATTCTTGGTAAGATAGCTTTTAGTTTCATACAGCAAACCAAGATCACTACTGGCTAATAAGATGTCATCTACATACAGAACCAGAAAAATAAACTTGCTCCCACTGATCTTTAGATATATACACTGATCAACAGTGTTTTCTGTAAATCCAAAAGATGTAATGGTATTATTAAACTTTATATACCATTGCCTGGAAGCTTGTTTAAGTCCATATATAGATTTCTTTAATTTACAAGCCAAGTGTTCTTGTTCTTTAATTGCAAACCCTTCAGGTTGCTCCATGTAGATATCCTCATCCAAATCCCCATTTAGAAAGGCAGTTTTCACATCCATCTGATGTAACTCCAAATCATAATGAGCTACAAGTGCCATAATGATTCTAAGAGAATCCTTCTTAGATACTGGAGAGAAGGTCTCTGTATAGTCAATGCCTTCTTTCTGAGTAAAACCTTTGGCCACAAGTCTAGCCTTATATCGTTTGATATTGCCTTTAGAGTCGCGCTTGGTCTTAAAGACCCATTTACACCCGACTTTCTTACAGTTATAAGGCAATTCAACGAGATCCCAGACTTGGTTTTGGTCCATAGATTTTAACTCATCTTTCATAGCATCAACCCATTTACTAGAATCATTGCATTCTATGGCTTGTGAAAACGAAACTGGATCTTTATTTACCCCAATATCATAATCAGATTCCTGTAGATATACCACATAATCATCTGAAATGGCAGATCTTCTTTCCCTTTGAGATCTTCTCAAAGCTGCCGGTTGTGGTGGTTCTACAACATTTTCAATGGGAATATCCTCATGGAGTGGTGAACCAACATTAATTTGTTGTTCTGGAATCTCAACTTGATGATCAAGCTGAGGTACAACAATTTCTCTTGAAGGAAAGGTAATTGGGATATTTACCCTTACAACTTCAAGATCTACTTTTCTTGGTTCATCACTCCCACTAAATTCACCATTCTCTAGGAATCTGGCATTACCAGTTTCAACTATTCTTGTACTATGGTTAGGGCAATAAAATTTGTATCCCTTAGACTTATCTGGATAACCAATGAAATACCCAGATATTGTTTTTAAGTCTAATTTCTTTTCTTGTGGGTTATATATTCTGGCCTCTGCTGGACAACCCCAGACATGTAAATGTCTTAAACTGGGTTTCCTACCAGTCCACAGCTCGAAGGGAGTTGTTGGGACTGCCTTACTAGGAACCCTGTTTAAGATATACATAGCAGTCTTTAAGGCCTCACTCCACAATGAATTGGGTACTTTAGAGAAGCTCATCATGCTCCTAACCATATCCATAAGAGTTCGGTTTCGCCTTTCAGCAACACCGTTCTGCTGAGGCGTACCTGGCATCGTGTATTGAGCACAAATGCCACGCTTTTCTAGGAATTTGGCAAATGGGCCAGGATGTTGTCCTGACTCATCATATCTACCATAATATTCACCACCTCTATCTGATCTTATGATTTTAACCTTTCTATCTAATTGTCTCTCGACTTCTGTAATGAACACCTCAAGGATGTCAACAGCCTGAGACTTTTCATTAATTAGATAAACATAACCATAACGTGATAGATCATCTATAAAGGTAATGAAATATCTCTCTCCAGTAAAACATGGAATGGAAAGAGGTCCACAAATATCTGTATGAATTATTTCAAGGAGGTCTTTACTTCTTGTGGCACCTTTCTTAGTGTGTTTAGTTTGTTTTCCTTTTATACAATCTACACACACATCAAAATCAGTGAAGTCCAGGTCATCCAAAATCCCAGTCTTCACTAATCTTATTATTCTATCCCTGGAGATATGCCCCAGTCTCCTATGCCACAAGATAGAGGATTTTTCATTTATTAAGCCACGTTTAATACCAACATTCGAATGCAGAGATAATAAAGATTGCGCAAACTCATCATTCAATGAAATTTTATATAAACCATCACATAAAATTCCATGCCCAACCGGCATTGAATTATACATTAAGAGAGTTTTCCACAATTGAATAAAACAGAATATCCAAAAACATCTAATTTGGATACAGACATTAAGTTCCTAGAAATTGAAGGTACATAAAAAGTATCCTCAAGATTCATCTGATGACCCGTCTCCAAAAGTAGTCGATAAGTACCAACATATTCGACCTCCACTTTCAGACGGTTCCCCATAAAGATGAATCTCTCACTTTCCTTCGGTTTCCGGGTTGTAAGGAATCCCTGCATTGAATTAGTTATGTGAGTTGTGGCTCCAGAATCAATCCACCAAGTATTAGAAGGAACTTCAGCAAGATTTGATTCATAACATACAAAAGAAAGATTTGTACCTTTCTTTTCGAACCAAGCTTTCCTCTTGTTGCAGTCCTTCTTCACATGTCCCTTTCTGCCACAGAAGTAGCATTTGACAGTGAAAGCTTTTCTATGACCTTGGCTACTTTCCCCATGGTCATTTCCTTTCTTTGATGGAAATCTTTTACCTCTTCCATATTTACTTTTCTTATGGATACCCCCTTGAGTCACTGCTAATACTGAGTGCTGTCCTTCTTGCCTCAGTCTCACCTCCTCTTGAACACACATACTTGTCAGCTCATTCAAGTTCCACTTATCCTTATGAGTATTGTAGTGGATCTTGAATGGCCCAAACTGTGAAGGAAGTGAGTTGAGGATGAATTGAACCAAGAAGGACTCATCAACCTTCATACCCAGTGATCCTAGCTTAGCAGCCTTGTCAGACATGTTTAGAATGTGTTGCTGAACTCCTCTATTACCATCATATTTCATGGTGGTAAGTTCAGCCATTAAGGTACCAGCTAATGACTTATCTGCTGACTTAAATCGGTCTTTGACAGCAGTTAACAGTTCAGATGCTTTAGTTGTAGGAGGGAGTGAAGTCTTGATGTTATTAGCTATGGTCATCTTAATGAACATTAGACTGAGCCTATTAGACCTTTCCCAAGCTTTTGCATGGCTGACCTGTTCTGCTGTACTCTCAGCAGTTACTTCATCAGGTTTGTCAACTATTAAGGCCATGTCTAGGTCTAGGACACCCAGTGTAAACTGTACATGTTCATACCATTCTGAGAAATTTGTACCATCCAAGGCCGGAATGCTAGTGGCATGAGTGTGAAGAGAAGTGGGGACGTTCACTGAAACATAATAGGACATAGCTCACATTAGGCCACGAATCAATACAATAACTTTAAATTTAATTAAGATGAACTATTGATATCACTCAGATTTCTCCTTTGGGCGAAACCTAAGCATATCTAGTGTTCACTCTTTAGGTGAGAACTTTTATCACCTACATAGGTCTAATATAATTTATGCCAACTTAGATAGTAAGTCATGTTACCTTTGGGTATTCACTTCCACACCACTAGGTTGCATAAATTACACTATCCTACCCCGGTTCATAATTATTCGAAAGAGACTTTCCTTTGGGCCAGTCCCAATCTCCTAACTAGAACCGCCACCGAGAATATTATTGTCTTTACTGTCTACCTCATTAACATGTCTTTTATGTAGTTGTATATTCATAAGGTTTACTAACCTAGATCACTTTGGCAACTACTAAATCAATAAGCCTTATGAATACAAACTAACCAATAATATTCTCTAATTCTATTATTTGTGTAATGCCATAATACTACAATACATTACTTGACCAAACATCAATCAATATTAACACAATAGCTTAAATGTGTTAACAATCATTAAGGATTGAATTAAGCAACAATTAGTCGACTACATAGTATTATTAGTCGACTTGGGTCAAGTCAAGTCGACTACAGGTTTAGGTCTAGTCGACTAGGGCAAACAAGGATTAGTCGACTATACCTACATGACTAGTCGACTACATATTTTATCAGTCGACTAGGCCAAAATTACAAGTCGACTAGAAACTTTATCAGTCGACTACAAATATTATTAGTCGACTCCTGTTAGAATCCAAACTCTCGGTTAAATATTAGTCGACTTGGCCAAAAGGTTAGTCGACTATACACTTTACTAGTCGACTAATCCAAAACCCAAGTCGACTCCTGTTAGAAACAGAGAGTCGGGTAACTTTCGGGATGGACTATTAGTCGACTAATCAATCCCTATAGTCGACTAATAGCCCACGATCCAGTTACCGAACAGCAGTTCCAGATTATCGCCCGAATCCCAAAAATTATGGAAAAATCGGGGAAAAATAGGGAAAATTAGGGTTTCTAAAATCCTAAATTTGATCCATATTAATTGCATAATTAGAGGAATGTATACATGATTTTAGGGTTTCCAAGAATCCTCTTCAATTCTACAATTAAAGATCAAAATCTGGATTTCATGAATTGTTAATCAAAACCCTAACTTTTCATAATTCCTAAATCCAAGATGTATCGATTCTTTAATCATGGCTCTGATACCAAATGTTGGATATTAATTCATCTATAATGCGGAATAAAACGTCCATGGATCAAGAATCAACCATACATCTCAAGAATCATATATTGCAAGACTTTCATAATAGAAAACCCTAATCTATTCATACCTGAGGCCATTGATGAAGATTGAATGGAGATTGGAGAAGATGTTGAATCCTTCCTCTGGAATCTGCAAACCCTAACTTGCAATGGATCCTCTTTTCTCTGCTCCTTTCCTTTCACAAAACTCTCTCTTCTTTTCACGATGGATTCTCACGATTAAAAATATTCGCGTGAGTTTTGTTTCTTTACAGGAGGAGAAAAGTGGGTCGCACATTTGCAAAAAGACCCCTTGAAAATAAACCTTTCCATCATGGTATCTTTTCTATTTTCAAGTGACCAAATAACTATATAAATGTGACAATTATATGGGCATCCTTTATATCAGTTAAACTTAATAGGAATCCAATGCAAATACCAAGGTTATGTGGGCCACTTTAATATGAGATTAACAGATCTCACAATATATCTTCTTCTATTGAGTCCCAGTATCTCTAAAAATTTTATTTCTACTAAGTTTAAAGATATCTCAAAATCTCTTTTTTTAATACTGAATTTTGGATATCTATAATACTGAAATGATTCAACGAGATGAATATTTAATTTTTCCTATAGTCATCACGGAAATGTTGGTTCGACTCAGATTCGGCTTGTTTTGATTTGCAATTTCACATTAATGGTTTAGCAGTTTGGCATAAGTTTACCAATTTAGTATTTATTTTCAATAGTTTTATTATTATTTTTTTCAATTTTTTGTTAAACAACTACTCTATGTCATGCAACGTGATTGAGGAGGATGTTAGAGTCCTTAAAATATTTGAATTTCTAAAGCCCTAGTAATATTATAAGTGATAGTTTGAGTAAGAGTTGGTCTTTATGAGTGTATACAAAGGGAGATTGCTCATCACTATTATTTTAAGACCAAGATAATTATCTCAAAAAGAAAAAGGAAGGAAAGAAAAAATTTCTTTCAGACTGTTTAAACTGACAATAGTTTGTAAAGATTTAAAAAGCAAAACACAGGTAAAATGGCCACAGAAGTGAGATCAAAGACCAACTCCAAGATCCAATCAAAGGTGCTCAAACAAAAGATGGCCAAATTTCAAGAAGCCCTTGAAGCTCAGCAGATCAAAAACAAGAACTCTGATCCTGGAGCCTGGAAGTTGGTCCCAGTGATCCCTTCGTTGTTTTCCTCGACATTCAACTTCACATGACCTGGGTAAGCTCCAAACAACACCTGCAGCTCATAACCATCATTGTCATTGGGAAAGCCTGAAGCAATCAAACATTTCTTGGGGTGCTGCTTTGTCAATCAATACGGTCCTGGCCATAACTTCAATCGTCGCCGTAACTGTAAAGTTTTGACGCATTGGTAGAGACTTTAACGCTACAAAAACAGACAATATTGATAGATTCACACAACAATAATAATAAATATGAACGTCCCATCAAATGTCAAGCTGTTGGTACTATATGATCATGCCAAGAGTCTCCAAGCAGTTTCTCTTAAGGTTGTGCTTGGTAAGTGGAGCTGAGAGAGTAAAGGATTTTAGAGAGTAGATTAAAAATATTAGAGAGAAAATAAGTTAAGGTTGGTTTACTTCTGGGCAAACTTTGAGTTGGTGTAGGAGTTAAACACTCGCCGGGGTGGGGTTGGTTAAAAAAAAAACTCAATTTTGCCTTTAATGACCCATGTGATGATTACACTCTGACTCTCGATTCAGATGAGTGTTTGGAAGAGTTAACAAGAGTTATATGCTTTAACTTTTGCTGACTTTCGTTACCAAAAAGATCTAAACAATAACCATCCACTCTCTTTTCTTGACCTACTCTACGTCTTGATGTATATGAAATATGATTTCAACAATAATCACGCATTAGAGGAGTCCTTATGCTAAAGCCACCTCTTACTGAGTTCGGTTCATGTGTGTGAGCCACACACACATATAATAAGAGGGCCAATTCGGCGTTGACACGTGGATTGGAACTCTTATAATCCCTTATAATATGTGTGTGAGGCCCACACACATAACATATTATAAGAGGATCAGTCCACGTGTCAACGCCGGATTGGCCCTCTTATTGTATGTGTGTGTGGCTCACACACAAGAACCGAACCCCCTCTTACTCCCGTATTGACTTTATCTAAGAAATTATTAGATTGTGTTTGGCAAGTGAAGTTAGGATTCAGTGCCTTTGGGAGTTGGAGAAGAGAAATAAAGAGATAGGAATTAGTTATTTTAGATTATTTGGTTAGAACTAGACTTAGCTAGAGTCAAGGGTTGAGATAGAGAGAAAGACGGAGAAGCTAATTTCAACTTTTTGATGGAATTACCAATTCTTGAGTTTTGGAGAATCAAGTGGATTTCTCGGTGGTTTTGGGGTATTTTTGGACTGCATCTGTTATGAAGAATTCTTGACCTAACTCCCCTCGTCAAAGAAGACTTAGGTCCTCCTGACTTATCGGAAGGCTCGAGCAATTGTTATGTTCAAAATTTTGAAATATGAAAAATATTCAATGCCTAATCTTCATCGGTGAATTTCATGATCATCATCAATAAAAGAAAAACTTACAAATTGCTAATAACTACTATTTTCGAAGCAGAAAAGCCTGGGGAGTCAGTAGAGCACCCAATCTCGGAGGTCGCGGGCGTGCGTTCAAGCAAAGAAGCAGACATTTTAGAACAATTTTCTCACCTGATACAAAATTAGATTCAAATGAGGCATCATTCAGACGACGACGACAACAACAATAACACAAAATACAACATTAGATTCAAATGAGGCATCAATCACACAACAACAACAACACAAAATACAACATTAGATTCAAATGAGGCATCAATCAATACGATGAAGAATGTATTCGACTTCAACCACCTTGGCTAGAGGAATACTTGGCTTGACTACCTCCCGTATCGTTCACGTTACTGTTGGATTCTAACGTTACATCTTGCCCAAACACCATTGCTTTCTTCTTCACCCTTCTCTGGACCATCTCTTCAACACTTTTGGATGTCACTAATTCGGTCAAGGCATCCTTGTCCTCTGTCAATTGTCAAAGGGAACAAAAATTCTTCATTAGCTTATTATGATGGCCGATTCAATTGAAATGCAAGTAAAATTACAAGTAATGTCATACACTAAGAATGAAAGACTAGCATATTGTGATTTCCTCCCCTGGACAAAGAGAGCTGAGCTGAGTTTGTTCGCAGGTTCCACAAAGTGAACTGTCTTGAACAATGATAGAGAGGACATTGCACACTGCTTGTAACGGGAAGGACATATGTTGGATGTTTCAGCCAACGCTGAGAAACTCTCTTCCCGAGTTGGGAGATTGTCGGAGTTACCCACCTTATTAGTTCAAAAGAAGAAGATGCCTGAAAACCGATAATTTGTATCGCTGGTTTTTGGATATCTCATGCTTATGTTAACTGTTTAGAGCAATTTGCACAGGACACTCGATTCTTTTTTACTAATATGACTGGCTACGAACCTGATCACGGCAATTGTTATGGATTCTTATCTCTAATTGCAGATTGACTATAAGACAGGCACACGCCGCCTTCTAGCATTGCAAACTTACTGTTAACATGAATATTGAGTAGAGATTTGGTGAGCGAGGCGAAACCTGAGCACGGATTGCAGGGATATAACCGTTTGGAGCATCTCAGAACTTCATTTCGGCTACAAAGCTACCATAGTGAATTCTCCGAGATAGTAGCTGTCAAACAAACCCACATTCATAATTTACTTGATTCACAGGCAGCGAAACAAAGTTAATCAGATAAATTTGTGCCTGCAAGCATACTAGATCTGATGCTGACGATTAATCCGTAGTTACCATCATCACCCTTAGCAGTGAATGAAGAAAGCAAGGCATTGAAATACATATCCCAAATGGCCTTACTAACATTAATAGATGCAGCTGCAGGGTGCAGTTGCTGCACAATGGAAACAATACAGGAATTACTTTTAGCATTTTCACGCATCTCTGTGTAAAGATTCGGGGACGACGATCGGTTACCTCTGTATAGTTGCAAGGAGGCACCACAGGCAACAGTAAGCCATGAGGGAAGAAGGGCAGTTCCTCAGGATTTCGGTACCACCAACCTGTACAAAATAGAACAAATCTTTCAGGATCTTCATGTTGTCGATACTGCTCTGTTAAGATAAATTTTGATAAAAGAGGCAATGGGTATTGATTCTCAAGAGAGGAATGCATAGAGCCACTCTTCATAGGATGAAAATCTAAAACACATGATAATTAATGCCCTTGCATTGTTTATTAACCTCCAAGAGCCATAGTTGGCACATGAGAGGGAATAACTGAGGACTTGAAGTGGCTACTGGGCATCAAACTTGCAATATTTGCAGTCACCTCTATAGTTAGCAGATAGCAGATATTAGCTTTAGCAAAGAACATGCATAAAGAACATAATGAAGGGTATTGTATGTGACAAAGATTTGTATTCATATACATCATAAGAAGTATTCATGCCGAGAGCTAGTCATTCTTCCGAGTTGTCAGACAAACGACGAAGAACATCCTAACATGGAGAAAAATTATCAGTGTGGGTCATCATTTTTCTTTAGCATGATTCAAGAGAGAGAATACGTTGACAAGATAAATAGACCCAAAGTTAGCACAACATGAACTCTTGCGTGAGCCAGTCATGTCTCTTTCCTTGATCCTGAACTTTTTCTCTCAAGTGGTTTCTTTGTGGGCTTCCCATTATGCAGTGTTGCTTGAATATCCAATCAAAGTCGATGCGAAGGAAGAAGAGAAATCTGATCTCATCTCTCAACTCAACTACATGTTACAATGACTTCAATATATGAATTCTTATCGAAATATCTACAACATAATTTCCTCCAGTTTGTGTAGACCTAGCTTTCAGGTGACCAGCGTAGATCTTAACTGTTATATATTACTCGAATTATTTCTCAAGCCATGCACAGGAATACTCATAAGGAGAACTGAAGTCTGTAGCTCCATGAAATGCCTGAGAATAAGCATAGAAGTAAAAGGGAATTCGACGTCGGTGAAGGTGTAGGGTTTTCTTAATACATGAATATAACATTCAAATAAGGAGCTATATGCTCTTAGAGAAATAATTGCACCTTGTTTGGGGGCTCCTTTCTAAGATTTGAACCTGGACTCAGCCTTCCATTTGTATTCTCTCTTGTCTGACCACTAACCAGGCTCCTCTCATTTTGTTTGTTATAAATTGAAATATAACAAGGAATCTAACTGTATCTAAACAAATAAATTAAAATTATGTACATATATCAGGGAATAATAGGAAGAAAATATGCCTATTAATCAACATTGAATGGTGATAAATCTTTATCAAAAAGATACATTAGAAATGAATTTAATCAGCATTTAAAGATAAAGAGAAAAGGTAAATCTTGAAAAATAAATACACTCACAGGTAAAGGAATTTTATCATGATGTGTTTCACTTGACCAAATCAACAACAAAGTGATAGATGCAGGAATAGATCTCACAACTTATCAATGTTATATACAGTAATATTTATGAATATAAATATTTCAGTATAACTTCTGTATAAAGAATGTTAGTTCACTTATACAGCAATTGGAGTGAGATACACATGTAGCGAATCTCCTTAAGACAATTATGTCTCCCGCTACAGTGTTAATGGGTTACTGGACGTTGGTCTTCTAAGATACAACACTACTTCACGATATCTGGATAGCACTATCAATTCACCGTACGGTTAAACCGTAGTTAATTAGTACCTTCACAGGAATTCAATGTAGTTGGACGAAGACAAATTTCAGGGAGAATATTTACCTTTAACTTTGGAGGATTAATTTCTGTAAGAGGAAGAGGAGAGGAAGAACTTTTTGTTCTGTGTGTGTTTTTAATCCACGAAGTGGAGCGCTGGGAACCATTTGGAGGGCAAAACGGTTCAGGAACAATTGCGAGGATTCTTGTCTGAACTGTTGTACTCGTGTGGCCCAGTTCAAAAAAAACCGGATCGGGTTGGATCTGCGCCCAAACCCAGACCCAGACCCAGCTCCGGCTCCGGGCCGGGCGGGCCGGCGGCGGCGACGCGCGCGCGGGCATGGTTTCCCCCCCAATCGCGCGCGAAAACTCCAAGTACCCAAAGACACGCCTTTGTTTCCATTTTCCTCTATTTAAGCACTTCAATTGTGGAGATGATGAAGAAATTTGAGGATGAAGAGAGATTGAAAAGTGAGTTATGGGGTTTAGAATACACCAATTTATAGAGTGAAAACTAGCCATTTATAGTCGTTAATAGTCGTTGGAGGTTAGAGAAAATCAATTTGAATTTAATACAATTAAATGTTATAATAAAAAAATGATAAAATAAATGCAAAGTAGTACATATATTTATGATTAGTGCAGACACACCATACTACTTGATAGGTGTTTATGCAGACATAAGTAATGAAGTAATAAATATTGAAATAAATATTAGCACACCTCGTTACTCGGTAAACCTTTTAGTGCGCGTTTATACAGATATAAAAAGCAGAGCAGTAAAATATATAATATTAGTAGTTTGAGATTTATTCTACTTAAGCATCAATGAAGAGGTTAGTAAAGTTAGATAATAATAGAAAATATTATTAGCTTGTCATAATCACATTGTTATAAATAAGTGGTAGAGCCTCCTTTTATATATGGTAGTGTTATATGAGAATAATGAGTATAATAATCTAACTTTTCGTAATCTCATCACATTACTATAAGTAGGTGGTAGAAGCTCCTTTCATAGTAGTGATGTTATACGAGTATTATGAGTAGAATAACTTGTCATTTTACCTTGAGATAATAGGATAGAGGCTAGTGACAGGACATTTTCTTGAGCTAATAAAGATAGAGGCTCGTGACATGACTGTTATCTTGAGCTAATGGAGGTAAAATCTTATGATAAATTTTTTCCTGAGCTGATGGAGGTAGATGTTAGTGACAGAACTAGAACGTTCATGATGATAACGTGCTGTAAAACCTGAGAAATATAACACTAAGAGAGAATTCTGGAGAGATAGTAGAAAGAGAAATACTTATTGATTTTTAAAGTGTACATAAAATAGATCAGAAAGTGCTTATTTATAAAAAAACTTTGAGGTATTATGTAGTCACTATTTGCATACTGGCGTCATCGCTGTCGCCACCACATAGTAATATCATTTGGGCAGCCATCATTTTATAACATATGATAAATTTTATCTTCTTTCTTCTCTTGTTTACAATCTCCTTCTCAACTCTGTTTTTTCTAGACCACTGAGGATATCTAAACATTTTAAAACACTCGTTTTATTTCTCGATGAAAAAAGAAAATCTCTTAAAAAATATTGTCATTGTTGCGAACGGTGAAAATCAAACTCATGATCAATACTAAAAGAGTGATATTTTTTGGTCACATCACCTGCCCACTTTGGGTAATCTCCCTGTCAACCAACCAGCAGGGAGCAAGCAATGAATTTGTTGACAGAATCCAAAAATCATTTCACAATCAAAAATGAGGAGGCATATGTCTGGCATGACCCATAGAAGTTTAATGGATTTGCCAATGATTATTATGCACTCTGAACAAATATTGTTCTACTTCTAGAATTGACGAAGTCTCTTAGATCTCAATCTTTTTAGGTTGCTAACAGGTTTGAGCATTGCTTATATAAAATTTATGTGTTTGTATGTCAAACCTTTGACGAAATTTCGTGGTTGACTTTGTGAGGAGGCGAATTTCATTGGGGTCCACATAATTAGACAATTTCTTAAGTTTTTTTTCCTTTCCCTAAAGATATAAAAAGACTATGATCTCTGCAATCAGAGATAGCAAATGATGTTCTTAGCTTAAATTAGACTGCAAAAATTAGTAAAAGCACTTGCTAGATAATTATTATTTCTTAAGAGTTACCGTGAAACTAGAAAAATAGTTTAAGTAATACTATTTAAAAAGTTTATCATAATTAATGTATCTGTGAGATAATTTTGGACACAGCGATAATCATGTGTATTTTCCAATGCTCAATTCGTACTTTAAATGCTTCATGTTTGGGTGCAAGTTTGTGATTCATGTACTTTTTATATGCTAATTGCCGCATATAATTACACGTTCAAAATTAGTTAATTATGTCACAATCAACCAATGCGTCAAATGATAATGAAAGAAAAGATTAATAAAAATAAAATGATAATAACAGAATAAAAGAAGAAGAGAAAATTCACAATCTTTAGGAAGATGAAATCAAAATATTGGGCCATATATGAGGCGACTTATTTTCCATTCAGTAGCCAACTTGTTAATCGTTACGCACCAATTAGCAATGAAAAATCAAGAAAACATAACGGATCTCAATACCTTACCACAAGTAGTTGTCAAAATTTAACTCTTTCAAGTAAAAGAAAAAAAAGACACTCTAGTAAACCAAACTCTGATCAGCAAACACCAGAGAGATGATACAAGATTCTCTATTTCTACAACTAACAAGCTGAAATTTTATAACACAATACAAGAAAGACTTGCCAGGAAAATTTATCCCAGCAATTTCAGCCGCACTCTACCAACATGAGAAATTGGTTCTAGAACAAAATACTGTGCAACCAATTGCTTCTATGATAAGAATTTCCGCAGCAAATAGTTAGAAAAGCCTGGCAGCAAGCCAAAAAACTTGGCAACCAGTATTCTCTATTTTATAATTGGGGTGTGATGCAGATACCAAAATCAGACATTATTGTACAGGTAACGAAAAAAAAACAAGAAAAGGAATTAAAATATATCAGTAGAAGACAGTAATATAGGAAACACATTTTATGTTTTTTTTATATTTAAAGGATAAAAGCAAATTGTAAAGAGCAATACATTCTTAAGAGCTAAAAGATAGCAATCTTTTCAAGGTAATCCAGCATTTCCCAGGTCGTCATCATTTACTTGCAAGCATAAACCCTACAGATATCAGTCAACCAAACCTAGATATCTCATCTACAAGGTCTGCTGCTATTACAATACAAACTTGAAGTAGTTTATATAGAGTTTTGAAATTAAAAGCTTAAAGAAAAGCTTTAGGTTTTGGGACCAATGTCCTTCAGAGCACAGATCTGCTCCTCCCCCATAGCAGACATGACAGTCACCACCAGATCCTTCCCATCAGCAAAGCCATCCTTGATCTGCAATGAAAATGATAAATATCTTCATTAAGCAAATAAATTTTAAGAATTGGAAGAGTAAAATGTGAGAACAAGGATCATGCACACAAGAAACAAAATTTAGTGGCATATATTATTAAATTGCATTAACAATGACAGTCAGCAAAGAATTCATCATAGGCGATATACTTATTCAGCTAGGATATAATCTACCCTTTTTAACTATAATAAAATTTACTTCTTTCTAATAACCCAGACAAATATCCTGCTTGGATATTTTGATTCCACCAAAATCTCCCTGTAGACATCTCCAGTTTTTGAAAAACACCAATAAACCACCCCCGCAAGAGAGAGAGAGAGAGAGAGAGAGAGAGAGAGAGGAAAAAAACTGGACCACAAACCATGCAGACTCCGACGTGCGCACAATGCTGCAATAAAGGTGTGATGAGGAAGGGAGAATGTTGGGTGAAAGAAGGAAACTAGGCTGGATGGAGGATTGGATGCTGCAAGAAAGGGGAAGGACGTATTGATGGAGATGGGAGGAAAAAGATATCAATAGGAGCACTGTTATTCGTATATAGGGCTTGAGAAGAAGAACATTGAAGGAAGGTTGAGAAGAGGGTATAATGATAAAAAAAGCCTAATAAAAGGCATTAATGGAATATTCCATGCTCTTGTGATGGATATTACAAGTCACTGAGAGAGAGAGAGAGAGAGAGAGAGAGAGAGAGAGAGAGAGAGAGAGTTCTGATAAGTGGATCTTACGCCTCTCGTATTGTGTAGGGCATCTATCAAACTTTCATTTAGCAGAGCCGAAATTCAATCCTTGGGGATTAATATCGTGACCATATAATTTCAAAAGAAACCACTGACACGAGCAAAACCTCCCATGGTCCACAAAGAAAGTAATCGTTATAGACATTAATAAATAATTAGTTTATTACAAATGAAAATTAAAGGTTAAGGAACAAAATGAGGCGGAAAAAGAACATCCAGCTTGGTAAATAATCTGATGACCACTTCACCATTTTCACCACAACAAATATTGGGGAAAAGCAACCACAAGTAAATGATTGAAGTTGACCTTAACACCTAACCAAACCACAATAAATATTGGGGAAAAGCAACCACAAGTAAATGATTGAAGTTGACCTTAACACCCAACCAAACCACAATAAATAATGGGGAAAAGCAACCACAAGTAAATGATTGAAGTTGACCTTAGCACCCAACCAGACCACAATAATAATAAATTGCCAATGGTTAAAATTCACCAAAAGAAAGGAACATTTTATCTTATGAGAATCAGGGTCCAAGACAACAAAGTTAAACGGAGAGCAGAATCAAATTACAGTATAAGCATCCTACTCGATCAATTTCCACATCCAAATAGACTCAAAATTTGGATTCATTTTCATACTCGTGTCCTTGACCAAATAAACAGAAGCGTAAACACAGAACAGTCTAACCATTTCCCATATAAATAATGCAACAGAAGCCAGTTCCTCATAACCTCTCCATGCTTCATGTCCTAGCCCCAGCCCTACCAAATGCTACAAGAACAAAAACCCCACAAGATAAGTTATAGTGAAACGTGATGCATGAGAACACTAGAAATAGTCCTATTTCATGCATATGGGAGCCAATTGCAATGTTTTAAGGAACATCCTTTACTGAAGAGAAGCAGGAAACTCGAGTAGCCAGGGTCCTCAATAGCACTCACTCACAGTATTACTAATGCTCCACCCATTTCCAAACACTTCTACCACTCATATAAGAGCAGTATTTGTCACTCTCCTATAGTAATCTATGTAATTATAATGTTTCAAGCAACATCCTACACTGAAGAAAGAGAAAAACTCAGTAACCAGGATCCTTGACATAGGGTGCTTCATTTGTCCAAAATATTATTGATAAATCTTACTCTTCCGCCCAATTCAAAACACATCCACACCTTTTATAAAAGCACACTTTGTTACTAGAATATTAACCAATATTCCTCTTTAACGCATTATCACAAATTTCGTGTCTCTTTGAAATGATAGCTAATCACTATGTTACTATAATATTGGTAAAAAGTTAAACTGTAATATTTGTGAATACAACAAGGATCTCCAGTGACCTTTAAAGAACACTAAGTTGACCTATTCTTTCTTCGATTGCAGGATAAAATACGACACAAAAATTGAGTCTAAATTTCTTTATTTGCAGCTGCTCTGCACGGTTGATAGATGTACAAGACACCTAAAATCATGAATTACAATAAAAACTGCTTATCAACTGTTTAAAAACCAAATTTTCCCACAAACCTCCCCCAAGTGATCTATGAAGCATGGGCACTTCAAAGTGAGTGGCGGTTCCGTGTCGAACACGTGTCGGACAATGACACTTGCCCAGCGCGTATCGGGCACTCCAATACCGTGTCAGATTTTAAACTATAAAATCACATGTCAGCATAGTGTCCAGCACCGTGTCGACATTAAATAAAATTTAAAGATCATGTATTAAATATCTAAAAGTCACATGTCGCTTAAATAAACATGAAAAAAATATCGTTCTGACATAAGTAAATATGTTAATAGAATTACACACATCATGCAATAGGTGAGGTAGTAGTCAGATTTTTTTTAGATTTTTTTTTTAAATTTTGTTTGTTACTTTATAGAAGCTATAAATGTAAATTATTTAGATTTTATTTTGTTTTCCATCTTACCTTTAATAAAATTAATTATTCATGTTTAATTATTTTTTGACAAGTCGATTATTCATTATTCAACTAACATAGGTAGAGTTATATAGAAATGTCTAGTTCGAAAAGTACCGTTGAAAAAGTTGAAGTTAATGCACCTCTTTGAAAGTATGAGAGAAAATCAGAAAATTAAAAACAGGAAAATAAAATTTATCTATATATAATAATAATAAAATATTACTTACCGTGCAGTGTTTTAAATATCGAATATCGGCGATATATCGGTCGCAAAATTACATATCGGATAGCGGATACCAGGAGATATATCGCGGTATGGTACTAAATATCAGACGTCATTTCGAACGTTATACCAAATGAAAAATATACATGTGATTGCCTACATAAATCATATGAAACTACTTAAAGCAAGTTCAGGGTCATACACCCATAAGGGATACTTATCTTTTGTAAAAGTTTCTCAAATGCATTTGTAGAAACACCTCAAATGCGTCACGTGGCGATATATCAGATATATTCATCTCGGATATCGCCATATATATCGGCCATATGGTGATATATATCGTCCCATATCGGTCCAAAACGATATCCGATAAAATTTTGCACTTATCGTATCGTCTTGGATAAAATACTGGTATCTCGGCTGATATATCGATATATCGGCCGAGATTTAAAACAGTGTTGTCGTGTCCATGTACCCTTTTTTATTTTGTTGTATCCCGTGTTTGTCGTATCCGACACCATGTCTGTGCTACATAGCAAGTGATGACCAAAACTGAATGCCCCAAAACTCCAAGTGTCATAAATTTTTAGTGCATGCTTAGCAAAGCAAACATTTACAACATTGATAATTCCACAAACAATAAAAACTTGAGGTTGAAGAAAAATATCAACCTGCCATCTCTATTGGATCAAAGAAACATAGAAAACAAAAAGATATTAAGCTTTCCTGTTCATCCCCCAACACAACCAAACGTTAACAAAAATAAGGCCCACTGTAAGCAATGACAGCAACCCCTGGCAACTGTGCATCATGAGATATTGTTTGTGGAAACAACTCATTAATGCCTCCAATACAGTTGGAAACACTTAGCTTCAAAGCTCTGGCCATATCACCTAGTATCATTTCACTATCAGCTACCTCTGAAGCCCCAAAAACAATCTTTATCTACCACCATAAAAATTAAAAAGGAAGAAAGCTAGAAGCACTATAGGTCCATAAGACCATAGCTGATCTAATGATGAGGTAAGATAGGAAGCCAATATTATGATTGATGTCACAGTGAATAATACAAGTCATACTTATGTTGAGGTGTTCAAATCCTACATTCATGCTTTCATGCCTGAGGAACAAAAGGATGGTTTGGAAGGAGGTCATGGTCTAGAGGTGTCATGTTAATATTGGGTAATCACGTTGGTTATTTGGCATTTTGGCACAAGTCATTACAAAATTTGAAGTCACTCTTGATTGGTTGTTGATACTGAATATCTTTGAAGGGCCTTCAGTGGGATCGAAGTCAGAGGCTCAGACTAGTTCATTAATGGGATAATTGGATGGAGTTTTGTAATGCAAGATTTCGTCTGCTGGGTATTGGGATACTAAAACTAATTTTTTTGGGGGACAGTTATTTTGGAGATATGGCCTGGTCCATATGAACTTAACCATGATTGTAGAAAGACTCACTTGCTGTTGATGCAATTGGCCCTAGGTCCATGCATTTTTCAAAACCTAGTACAATATAGCTGATATATGCTGGAATCAGCCGATATTTGAAACTGTGGACATCATTCAGTATCAATCCCTTACAAATGAAATCTGTTGCGTGCAAGTCAACACACCAAGAACTATGTATCCACTAATTATGAAAAGGGAAAAAAATTGTGGAATGTAGGAAAGTTCAGAAGGAAAGAAACTCCAATATATTAGACCTCTGTAAAGCCTTCTACATACTTTACCCTATGCCATATGAGCAAGTCTATATGAAAGAGTACATATCATAAAAAAATAAGTAATAAAGAGCAGTAACCATTTTAAATAACATAACACCTAACATATATCATGCATTAACATCAAGTCTGTCTTGCAGGAAAATTAAAAAATCATTTACGCATTCTTAAACCATCTTTTCAGAGACAAGCAAAAGATTAATAGCCAAAGTAAGACGTCATCTATTCAGCTGACATCCCAAGGCCATAATATGTGCAACTCTTCTCAATTCATAAACATAATCCACACAGAGAAAACAGTAGATAGTTGCAAAGGCACGGCCAAATATAGCAATCCCCGAGTTTGAATGATTGCCAGAACGCGTTAAACATGGGTCCCATGAAAACTTGTCCCATAAGTTCAACTTTATAGGATTGTAATCCATATTAAAAATACAAGCAGAAAATCTCAACAATAAAATGTTTTTTTACTTTCCAGACATATAGATACACAATCATTTTCCACTTCCCAAAACCTAGACACAATCCCAGAAATTGAGAACTATGGTAATAACTAAAACAACAGTAGATACAATTTCTATATCCTAATCATAAGATAAGTGTACGCCAATAAATTGTGAGCAATTACTAAGCAAAATTCCTAAAATCATAAACAGAAGTATAGGCACTAACCTGGGTAAGGAGATTGTCATCAGTGGGAAGCCTCAGGTCATCTTTTGTGTTTCCATTTTCAGTCAAAAGACTCACCTACAGAAGAAAATTCAACTCAAATGATAAGCCCAAGAAAAGTTATGATCCAAAAGACTGAATAAATTATGAGAAAGTGAACATACAAAACCATCTTCAGATATGTCTATGAGTTGATAGTCAGTGCGATTAACATGAGGAACCTGCAAATATTTGCAATGTATTATTAATCACCTGACTCTAGACATGCTTAATTTTATACTGCTGAAAGATAAAAAATGTAGAAAAACGGTTTACATCACAGTTATGGGAGGAAGGCACAATATCCTCAAGCTTCTTCGAGTTGAAGATATCAATCGCCACAAAGTGACACTTGGCATGACCATGCTTCCCTGTTTTTGAGGTTGAAACCTCAACAACCTGCGGCAAAAGTTGTCATATAAATGCAACAGCATAATCAGAGTTATCATATAGGAGACACAAATGTTAAAGATAGGAGACAGATAAATAGTGATGTTAAAAAACATCATCAATTAATGCAGCAAAATATCAATGTCTCTTCAAAGGTCCCACAATCATTAACATCATATGATACATCAAATGCAGAAAAATTATATAAAAAAGGTTATAAACAATTATATTGCTCCAATCTTAAACCTTTATTTAAAACAACTTTGGACTAAGAATTCAGAAACCAACAAATTATCAAGGAATCTTTTGCCTTTATATTTAAGAATCCTGCTTTGAGACTTTCTATTCATATAATGGCATAATTTTTTTTGGCAAAACTCAATACATACACTGAAATTAATTAAATAACCTACAGTTTAAAAGATGCCAGCAGTTTATACTTTCTTTGACTGTCAATTCTTTCAGATATAACATATCAAGGACAATAGATATATGAAGGATAACTTTTGAAGCATCCATGACAAATGACCAAATTGCTCAGACATCAAGGATAAAATATAAATAAGACTTTGGAAGCATCAAAACCCAGTTGGAAGATCCATCGACATACCTTTCGCTTTCCCTATGATGCTTCAATTTAGTCTATAAGTTCTACAAATCTATTGTAACTACATTGGTTCACAATTGGCACTTATATAAGTAAGTCCCCTAATCCCCTAATATCGCCTTGTATAGAAGCAAACATGCCATTGTCTACCACCCCTTGGTAGCCTCTGATATCGCATATTAAGACACCTTAACAATCACTAACCATAAATAAGCTGTTAAACTACTGGCTCTTTCATCCTGACACAAAAAAACAAGCAGTAACAAGCACATGTAGATAAATCCTTGAGAACCGAATCATATCAGTGATACAACATCTCAGCCAAAAGACAAATAAAAAATAAAATGAATCCAACAAAAAAGAAAAAGATCAAAGGTTGAGGCAAGTATTGGGCATTATAGCATTCTCTAGTAAGCAAGAATATAACATCGCATACTCTGAAAACACAAATGCAGGCAAGGTTGTGGAAAAAATCATAGTGGGTCATAAAGTCTATATGAAGCACAACAGCAGTACTCGAGGAAGCAATCCAAAGAGCAATATATTTCTTCAGATCGTTATGAATAATACTTCAAACGCTGATGAAATAAATGATAAGAGAACATTTTCATGCATATTTGACTGAAATAAGAAGAAAATCAGATTTACCAATCTCATAGACTTAGCAATGGACACTCAAGAAGAGACACATTCTTCAAAAAAATTTATTCAAGATTTATAATAATAACAATAATAATAATCCAACCGTATCTCAAATAATACCTAAAGATCCATAACCTTCAACTTGATACTTTAATCCAAATAAACCACAATAAACTCATCTAATAAAAAAGTGGATAAATCACAAAATTAGACCGACTCGACTGGAAACATCTGAGATTCTCATAGATTTAAGATCTCATCAAAATCAACATCAAAGTATAAAGAGTACATAAATTGACAAATCGACAACATGATTATATAACAGAATAGAACTAAAAATCTGAACAAAGTCAAATCGTACCGTAGATGATTTGACAAATCTAGAGTAACAATGCATCAATAAACCCTAAATACACAAAAAAGAATCCACAAAAAAAAAATCAGATAAAAAGAAAATGAATTATACCTTGCAGGGCCTTCCCTTGATCACGAGGTAACCATTCTTGCGAATGGTTCCGGCCTGCTGAGGGTACGTCTTCGATGCGCCGGCGTCGGCCTTCGACTCGAAGTGGTGCTCCTCGTCCGACATCGTTCTTCTCTCTCAAACTCCCCTTCAAATTTCAACTCTTCTCTTCGCTCTCTCTGTGTAGAAGCGAAGCAGGGGAAGCAGGGGAGAGAGATAGAGAGAGAGAGAGAAATGGATCGAGCGTCAAATATAAGCTAGGGTTTATGATTTAGATTCTTTGAGATGATAGATGACGAATTGTGGCCGTCAGATTAGTTTCTATTCTGGATCGGATCCTAGCGGCGGATATTTTCCAACTCGGTCGGTCCCCAAAACAGCCGAGCATCAGATGCTTGCCCCTCCGGTACGGATCTCCGTACTTATCCTTTATGCGACCAAAAGGAAAATCTCTGCACAATAATAACTAAATGACTCAAAGCTTGAACACAAGTCCATGTTCAACAAAATAAACGGACGAATGTGAACATCTTGGTCTTGGTTCGAACTCAATTACAAAGGTTAGATAAGAGCTTAATAAGGAGCTTAGTAGATTATGTATATTTGTTTTCATATTTATATATCTGTAAAAGTAACACATTCTTGATATCTTAAATTCTTAACTTAAATTAATACTAGTATATCTTGACGGTGGGAAATCGAGCACAGCGGATTATAGCACACCAGGCAGACAGGGGGGTAAGGGTGCCAGTACACCCCTCGGAAGTGCCTGGTGGCCTCCAGGTGGAATCCCAGGAATTAGTTGTACAACACATGTATGACCACCATAAACAAAGAAGCTATATCGATATCCATCAATTTCCCTCGTCCCGGTGTAAGTTATTTAAATATAACAGATTGTCAAATAATAAAGTCCGCAGGGTATACACAAAAGTCCAATATCCATGGTTATCCTATTACGGGGGTCAACAGGAGTATAATATCAGGAGTAATGTCAGGAGCCTCCTTATTTTAGGGGTTCAAGTATACAGAAGTTCAGGAGTACAGGAGTTCAGGAGTACCAAATGTCTGGTAATAATATAATAATCATGCTAAATCTCCGTAAAAGTGAGTCATAAATATGCCATATAATACAGGTATCAGGGGCGGTAGTGTCCGGTCAAGGGTCACGATGTCAGGTCAGTGTACTTGTACGACATGAAAGTATGTCATATACCGGGTCTCAGGATCAGGTGTCAAGTATGACATATCAAGTACCGGTGTCTAATATCAAGTGATGTGGATCAGATATCAAGTATAACATATCAAGTGCCGGTGTAAATACTGAGTGCCGGTGTCATAAATCATATATCAAGTATAACATGTCAAGTGTCGGTGTCAGATGTCACGTGTCAAGTATAACATGTCAAGTGTCGGGTAAATACCGAGTGCAATATCATATATTAACTCATATAGCAAGGTATAATGTACTAAAAATTACAGTAGCAAGTGTTAGACATGTTAAAATATCCACATATCAATATCATGCTATAAATACAAGAGTAGTAATTATCAAGTCTAATACAAACACTCGCCTGAAATCGGAATGAAATACCGGGTTAAAATCTGAGAAATCCGCGAACCCGTGTGAGCAAGCCACTACCCCATATATATATATATATATATATATATATATATATATATATATATATATATATATATATTAGAGAGGGAATGAAAGAGGGGAGAGAGAGAGGAAAGAGAAAGTTGTGGGAAGAAGAGAGAGAGAGAGAGAGAGAGAGAGAGAGAGAAAATAGGGTATTTTTAGAAGAGGAAATAGGAATTAAAAGGGGAGGGGTATGATTATAATTATGGGGAAGTAATTTGAGGGTGAGGTGGAGGGTATTTTAGAGAATGTAGGAAAGTGGGTTTATTTATGGAAAAAGGGGAAAAGAAAAGAAAGAAAGAAATAAAGAAGAAGAAGAAAGAAAGAAATGGAGGGAGGGGTAGCCGGCTGCCTGGCCGCCACCGGAGGGCGGCCGGCGAGGAACGGGGCGGCGTAGTGCCCAGGGAGAGGGGGTGGTGTTGGTGTTTTGGTGGTTTGGAGTTGGTGGAGGAGTTTGGTGGTGGTTGTGGTGGTTGTTGGAGGTGGTGGGGAGTTAGAGGAGGAAGAGGAGGTGATGATGGGGTGGTGAGAGTGGTGGATTGATGGTGAATTTTGGAGGAGGAAGGGAAGTGATGGTGATGGGTGTGGTTGAAATTGGAAGTGGTGGGTAGTTGGTGGAGGTTAAAGGAGATGGAAGAGTGGAGAGGGGGTGTGGGGGAGGTGGCACCGGTGGCTAGGGAGGGGCGGCGGCAGCGGCTCCGATGGTGGAGGCGGCGGCGATGAAGAGGGAATGTTGGTTTTGGTGGGAGATGAAAATGGAAAAGATGAGAAATGAGAAGGGAGAAGAGAAAGAGGTTTATAGGGAAAGAAGTGAGGGGGATATGAGTAGGGATAAGGGGAGGGATGGGCTGCTGTTGCAGCCCATCAGGCGGCTGCAGGCGGCGGCGCGGCTGTGACAGGGGAGCAGTGCATGGGAAGGTCAGGGGAAGAGAAGAAAAAGAAAGAAAATAAAGGAAAAGGAAAAAAATAAGGAAAAAGAAAAGAAAATAGTAAAAAAAATTATTATTAAATAATTAATTTATTAAAATATCTGGGAGTATAAAGTAGGGGAGTAGAGAAGGAAAAAGAACGAAAAGATAAGGTCAGTAAATAATATTATTATTTTAATATGGCAAAAATCTGACTGTTTCAGAAACTTTTCGAAAAATTCTCAAAAATAGAAAATATTATTTTAAGATGTCCAGTGAAATTAGATTCAAAAATTTTGATATAGTTTTTAAATTAAAAATCGTGGAATCTTCCGGCGATATTGACCGACACCAGAATCGGTCAAATTTTGATAAATTGAGAAAAATCTCAAAAAAATGTATTTAAATAGAAAATGAAATAAGAAGTAATATGAAAGCCATTTTTAAAAATTCAATCCCGTTTGAAAACTAAAAAATTCAGGAATCAGTCAGTGATGCCGACTGACATCGGTTTTGAAGATTTTGCAGAAAAATTCTGAAAAATTCCAGAAAATCATGAAAAATAAAAAATATTAGAAACAATGTCTGGAACTAAAATCAGTCAAATCAGACTACTAGAAAGGTCAAATCGGGCAGCAGGCTAGTATCAGGTTCCCGGTCCGGGTCAGGACTGACTCTAGGTCTGAGAATTCTGATCCGATACACAATAACATAAGTAATCACAACCCAAAAGCAAATATTGAAAGAAAATTGAATTAATACGGTCGAAAATTTTGGGACACGTATTTGGGTACGTATCCCGGGAACGGGGTGCTATAGTTACAGTTACTGTCACTACTTCATCCCCGTATTCTAGTAACATGGATATTGATTGTTTAACTGAATTAAATAATAATGTAAATGGACAACTTACACTGGGATTGGGAAAATTGATGGAGGAGACAACGTCTGTATTTTAGGTGGACTTAGGATACAGGTTGCGCAACCGACTGAGGGTTCCACTGCAGGATCCTGAGAGATGACTGACATCCCATCTGTACTGTTATTGTTCCACTATTTTTACAGTGAGATTACTATTACTCTTACTGAGTACCTAACGGTACAACATGGTTCAGCGCCAGAAAACTGAGACCGTGGTCCCGGGTATGAATGAGACCCACCTAAAGCATTGGCAATGTCTCCAGCCAATCAGTTTTAATAACTTAGGACTCTGATTGACACGTGTAGTAGGCGTAGTATGAGATGCGTCTATTGCAAGTAACAATTGGTGTTCGCTAACATAATTAATATTGATAAACTGTTATTATGTACTATAATTGACTATACTCTCCTACAGAACTCATATAAGTTATGATAGACATATGATTGTACACATGATCGGATTGTATACCAGACTAGTGACATATACTAGAATACACATCTTGACATTAGTTATTTGTTTACAGTTCTATTAGTTGTCTTTTATCTGCAAACTTATTCATGTTATTGTTATTCAGTTTTAGACTTATTGTTGTTTTGAACACACTGTTTATATGCATGAGCACTTTCTCTTTTCTTATACACTCATTAGGTCGCTTTCTGACGACCCTGGATTTGCACGTCCAGGATATTGGACATCTTCTTATATTGTTCAGGTGTTTGTGTGATCGTACGCTTCGCAAGGAGCTGGAGTTTCTCTTTTTTTAATTCTGGTATTCTTATTTTTTTATTCATGTTTCTGTACTTTTCTTGATTCCTATATATCAGATTCCGTCTTTATTCCAGTTCTTTTTATATGATATCATGTGTGGATGCTTATATGTCATATTGCAGTGATATTGATTTACCGTAGTAGAGTTTTATTACTTGTTCAGGTTACTTTAGGCTTAGCGTTTATATGTGGGGTATTCTTCTCGCGTATATACGTCGCCGACTCTCGTCGCGACTTCATTTTCATGTATTTTGGGAAGCGGGGCGTGACAGCTTCATTGGACTACTGCTTGTCGTATCTTACGGTATCTTAAAAGGGCTCCAGATAAAGGGTTGTTTTATCATCCTTCATCTCATTTGGATATTGTGGGATATTCTAATGTTGATTGGGCTGATGATCCTATTGATCATTGTTCTACTACTGATTATTGCACTTTTACTGGAGACAACTTGGTGACATGGCAATGTAAATAACAAAATATTGTTGCTCGATTCAGTATTGAGACTGAGATAGGGCCATGACTCGTATAGCTTGTGAATTAATGTGGATTCAATCTCTTCTTTTTAAAATAGGCGACATCTACAACAAGCCAATGGTGATGTATTGCGACAGTCAAGCGGCTATATATATTGTCAATAATCTTGTTTTTCATAAGCTATGAAGCATATTGAAGTCATCTGCTACTTTATCAGATATGGTGATGACACATCGGATAATCTCTTCATTCATCACATCGAGTTGTTAACTTGTAGGTTCATTCACTAAAGCATTATTTAGAAAGATTTTTTAAATTTTATGTAACAAGTTGGCATGATTGATATTTATACTCCAACTTGAGAGGGAGTAATAAAGTAGAAATATAATTCTTTGCTACAGTAGAAATAAAAATTTTCTATTCTTTATTTTGAATTCTCCTACTCCTACTCCAAATAAGATATTGTGTATTCTCCTAATATTATTAGGACATGTATTTTTTTATAAATAAACAATTACACCTTAATTGAGGGTATATGGTCTTCTCTTCATCTTCTTCACCTCAACAACAACTTTGCTCCAGCCTACCTCAAACCACCACCTCTTTCTATGGACACCGAAGACTCATTCCTCTCAAGAGAAAAATTTTAAAATTCGAAAAAATATGGTTGGAACTTGGAAGGCCCAAGCCTGGTCACTGTAGTTAAGGAAAGATGGGAAACCGCTACCATACAGCTAGAACCTGCTGATGTGTTGGCCTCCAAGCTTTGGAGACTACATTAAAGCTTTAAGAAGATGTGGAACAAAGTTCATTTGGCTCCGTGCTGCAGCGAAAAAGGAAATTATGGGGAAAAAGCAAGGTGACCTGAATACAGCTTTTTTCCCATAGGATCGCTTACATGGGTAATAGGGAGAATGGCATCCTTGAAAGTGAGAGTGGAGGGCACAACCATTGAAGTACGAGAGGTTTGGTACCATTAACATTAGGGATTTTTCTAGTAATGCACTACTGCTTAAGTGGTGGTGGAAGCTCTTTTCTAACCCTTCTTCCAAATGGGCTTTTCTGGTATCTCGCAACTATCGTCCACAGTCAGGATGGTGGAATGACACCTGTAGAAATATTTCATTAAGATAAAATAACAATTATTATAATATGTAACAATAATTGTAATTTAAAATAAAACAAAGAAATCTGGCCTGGGGAATGCAGTCGCGATGTTGCTGCCTTAAAGGATCAAAAGTCCATCTCCTTATTCAGACGTTGAATCGATCTTATCCCCTAGTGGGTAAAGGATCCCTGGATTCACCAGCACTCAGCTCAGGACGGTGGACAGAGACTCTGCTCAACTGAAGAAGTTGCCCAAAAAAATGAAGATAAAAATTCTTTTAACATTAAAGTCATTCTCACAAAGAGTAGTCTTCAGGTTTTCTTTTAAAATGAAAAAGAAATGAATTGTGTCTTGCTATTGGAATGAGGGGTCTATTTATAACCTTAGAACTCAAGTTGTTATAACAACTCCAATAGAAAATCCAAGCAGTTGAGATATTTTCTCAACTGATTTAGATTATGAGACTTGGTCAAAGTTAACTTGATAAAGCAAAATTTGAAATGAAAATTTTTCCTTTTATTTTTAATTCAAAAAATCCAACATCTTCTTCTCCCCTTTCCGGAGAGGTCTATGGTGCCATCAAGGACCTGGTCATTTTCGCTATTTCATGAGACTCAGTAATGGTAGGGCTATGAGGTTCTGGGAGGACAAGAGATTCGTTGACGTTCTTTTTATGTTTCATTACTCTCTTATTAATGGAACGCCGAGGGTTTTGCCCACTGTTACTTCCTCAAAAAAAAAATTGTTTTGAAGCATGATTGGAATAAAGTTTTTCAAATCCTTGACTGAAATTCTGAGTTCACTTTCTGAGGAGGGGAGGGAGGTTTTTACATAAGAATAATAGAGAATTTCCCAGGTTTTTCCCTAAAATTTAGCAGGCTGCGTCAGTAATTTGTGAGTTTCGTTGTCAGATGACTTGTAAGTCCATGAGCAAGGTAAAATAAGAATAATAAAAGGGGTTGTTTTTAATGAAAGAAGAGGCTATTTTTGACTTCTGCTGTCTCTATTTTCATGCCTAAAATATACCCATATACTTTGGCCTTTTTATAGTTTTATATTCTGAATGAATTCATTGACTTGTTTGCTCTGCTTGATACAGTGTCCTTGTGAATACTCTGTTAATATACTCAACAATACTGAATCCGTCTTGATATTTTATGGAGATTTTTCTGTTTTGTTTTTTAAATAGTGATCCAACAAATATATTTTGAACTCTTTAGTATATACTTTAGTTTCACTCAGTTAATTAAAAAGATTATTCAGAAATGTCCGGTTATATTTGATTTAAATAAAAAAAGAGAAGAAAAAAGCCAAATTCAATCAGCAGAGGCAGCAAACTACTGATAACATCATCTGAGCAAATTTGGCGCTGACTATTTCCACTCTTGCAAGTTCCTTTCAAGATTCCACATTGTATACAACTCATACCGACAAAGACAATACTATTACTGTCAATACAACCAAAACAATAAAGCTGATTAATGCCAAGATTACCAATTTTAATACAAAAAAGAAATCAATAATAGCGGATCAATAGCCGTAAACGATTCTAAAACATAATAAATATCAAAAAGATATCACAATTGCTTGTCAAAAGTCATCAAACAAAAGTTCTTGGCAATAGAATAGCTCTTTCAAATAAAAAAGTTACAACTCAGATCAGCAAAAGTGATTTTCCATGCCACGCTCAAAAATCCTCAGACATAATATCCATGCTAATAAGAGAAGAACTTGCTCTCAGCGAGAAATAATAGCAGTTTCTCTACCTCTACAGCTCAAAACTGAAATTTTGCTACACATCAAAGAAAGCCTTACCAGAAAAAATGTATCCAAATACCTTCACCCGTGCTTTTCCTAAAATTTGGTCTCGGAACAGAATACAGTGCGACAAATGGTTTTATGATAAGACTTCCTGCAGGGAAAAAGTTAGCCAAGCCTCACAACAAGCCAAAGAACTTGGCCATCTCCATTCTTCAATTTATCACAAACATGGTGTGATGCACATTTTGAATCAGCCACACCGAACAGATGACAAAAACAGCAAAAGGAATTAAACCGTACCCAGTAAGAAAAAGTATGGAAAACACCTGTTTTATGATTGTTATATTTGAAAGATGAAGCAAATTGTAAGAAGCAATACAGTCTTGACAAAAACTAAAAGGATGGCAATCTTTTTTCCGAGGTATCTAGCATTTCTCAGGTCCATCTTAAAGAAGTCGATCATAGTCAGTTACTTGCAAGCACAATCCCCACAGATATCTGTCAACCAAACCTAAATATCTCACTTGCAAGGTCTGCTATTACAATACAAACTTCAAGTAATTTATATTGAGTTTTGATATTAAAAGCCCTAGTTTTTGGGGCCAATGTCCTTAAGAGCACAGATCTGCTCCTCTCCCATAGCAGACATGACAGTCACCACCAGATCCTTCCCATCAGCAAAGCCATCCTTGATCTGCAATGAAAATGATAAAGATCTTTATTAAATAAATAAATTTTAATAATTGGATGTGAGTACAAGGATCATGCACACAAGAAACCAAAAATCGTGATGGCAAACAATCCACAAAGGATATCCAGCTAGGGATATAATCTAACCCTTGTTAACTATAATATAATCTATAATATATCATTTACTTCTAATGTCCCTAACAAATATCTTTGATAGTCCCCCATAACATTGGAACCACCTATTAAGAAACACAAAGAAACGACCCTTGAAACAACATAAGCAAAACCATCCTTGATCCACAAAAACTGTATTTAATAAAGTTTTTAAGACAATAACTTTTTTACGAATGAAAGTTAAAGAACAAAAAAAAAAACCAACTTGATTCTGATGGCCAGTTTACCATTTTCACTACAATAAATATTGAGAAAAAGACCATGCATAAATCATCGAAGTTGACCTGAACATCTAAACACCCAACCAGGCAACTACAACCCAAAAAAAAAAAAGAGAGAGAGAGACACTTCCAATTCACCCCACAAAAAAAAAAGAACATTTTATTTAATGAGAATCAGAGTCCAAGACACTAAATTCAAATGGAGAACAGAAACAAATTAAAATACAAGCATCTTTTTGGATCAACTTCCATCCAGATTGTGATTCAAATATAGGATTCATTTTCTCCAGATTGACTCAAATGTAAACACAAGAACGGTCTAACAATTTCCCATATGAACACTGCAACAGAAACCAGTTCCTCATAACCTCCATGTTTGTGTCCTAGCCACAGTGCTAGCAAATACATCAATATCACATACCTTACAAAAAAAGGTTTTAGATATGTACCCCTTCAAATCTTTTATATTTAGAAATTTACCCCTCAAATGATTGATATTGTTAATTTATCCCTCAAATCTCTTGAATCCATAAATCTTACCCGGCTCTTACTGATTAAGAATCAAAAGAGAACATTCCTTTTTTGCTATTAAAATACTAAAAATAACTAATCTACCCTCTCTATGTTAATCCACACCCTAATTCTAATCTTCTTTCCTTTTGCCTCCCCCGCTCCTCTTCTCAAGTGAAATTGTCAATTAAAAAAGTGACTAATTAAAAAAAAGAAACTTACAAGAACAAAGGGAGGAAAGGAGAGAGAAGAGAGGTCGGAAGAGAGAGGGCGGGCAGGAGGAGAGAGGCTGCTACGGGGAGATAGAAAGAGGAGAGAGTGGATGCGAGAAGATCCGAGAGAGAGGGGAGAGGAGAGAGAAAGGGCGAGAGGAGAGAGACGCTGCTACGGCGAGAGAGAAAGAGAAGAGAGTGTCCGCGAGAAGATCGCGGGGTAGAGAGTGTGAGAGAGAGGGTAGGCGGAGAAAGAAAGAAGAGAGGGGCGTGAGGAGAGGAGTGGAGAGAGAAGGGGGCAGATCTGCTGCCGCCCCTTCTCTCTGTTTTTTTTCTTCTAAAAAACAAAAAGGGTATAACAGGTAGTTTATTAGTATTCCATCCAAAAACTAACAGTAGGGGTAAGTTTTTACCAATCAAACGATTTGAGGGGTAAATTAACAATATCAAAGATTTAGGGGTAATTTTCTAAATATAGAAGCTTTGGGGTACATATCTAAAAAACCTATATATAAAGTTTCAGTAAAATAAAAACAACACCACAAGTCATATTTCATGCGGATGGGAGCCAATTGTAGTGTTCTATGGAAAATCCTCTGTTGAAGAGAGCAATAACTTGGTAGCCAGGATCCTCTATATAGGGTGCTGCGGTTGTTTAAAATATTACTGATGCATCTTATGTGCTCTCTCTACTCGCAATTCAAAAACTTTTACCCTTTATATAAGAACACTTTTGTCCCTACAATATTAATCAATGTAATTGTCAATGTTTTTTAGGAACAGCGTCCCCTGAATAGAGAAGGAATATCAGTTGATATTGGGTGTTGCACTCTTCCAAATATGGGAAACATGTAATTAATAATCCACAAATTATGGAAAAGAAAAAATGTTAGAATGTAGGAAAGTTTAGAAGGAAAGCAAATCCAATATATTAGACCTCATTTACTTGGCCTTCAGTGCTGTTTTGCCTTCTGCATGCTTGCTTGCTTTATCTTAGGCCACATGAGCAAGCCTATACTAACAAGTACATCGTACCATATAGGGTTGCTTCCTTTTAAACTTACAAAGAAAGGATGGAACTGATGAAGAAAGAGGTCATGTCTTCGAGAAAGGAATATAATCATTTATATTATCACCCAGGTTCCCACTAAACAAAAACCATTAGTCACGTGTAATAACTAATAACATACAAAAAGACATTCAACAGCATCTTGCTGCAGCAAAAGGGGGGAGAAAAAATTTCCACACCTCAATGATGTATACATCAAAAGGAATGAAATAATGATAAACAAAGATATGCTTAAGCCCCCCCCACCCCCCCCCCCCTCCCCCCCAAAAAAATAAATAAATAAAATAAAATAAAATAAAAAAAAAACAAAAAATAAAAATAAAAAAACTTGCTGTCATTTATCCCAAAAGTTATCCTCTTCATAGTCATTGGTGATACTGTGTATTACTCTTCAAGTTAGTTAATAAAATTTAAAACTCCTTGTATTTCTACCGCAACTGTTTTGTGGTTCGCTTTCGAGTACATCACAATTGATGATGGTAGACTGTTGGGCCCAGAAAATAAAGCCCTTGCTTTCCCAAAGATAATCATGAAATTAATGGTTAAACCTTATATAGTCCAGCCAGAACATCAATGAGCATGTGATTCCAATAATCAAGATTTAAGAGACCAACATTGAAAGAGACAAAACTGCAAGCTCGCAGCAAACACAAATATGATTTTTTACAATTACAAAAAAGTTCTTTGAGACTTTCTCAAGAAAAAGGTGTAAAAGGAAAATAAATGGCAGCAATTTGATATTCTCAAAAATAAAGATTTTGTGAAAAACAAATCCTCTTGCCCACTGCAGGAAGGCTTTACCACCAACTTAATGTAATATTATAAAAAGGATAGTTAAAGTAATCCAAACTATGCTTTTGTCCTGCTATCTGAATATGGTTGCTTGGTTGGTTTAGTTGTAGAGAATAGAGCCAACAAAAGAGAACACTTACCAGAGTAGAATAATGCATTTTATGGGAAATTAAAACAGAAAATTTAAATATTCCCAACATTAATAAAATGGCCATGATTTATTTAGGTAGCAATATTATCTTTTTTCCAAATTTGGAAAAATCTGACAGACAAAATCATCTTGAGAACTCAAAGGTCTCTTATTATTGTAAAATGGATTCTAGGACCTGAAAAATACAAAATACAAGCATTGATTTCAATTTTCAAGTTTGCTTTTTTACAACAGCAAGAAACCTTTCTTGGACTAGAAATAACTACTACAGCCAGCAGGCTCCAGTTAATTATTAAACCACTCCACTGTAAGTTAACTAAAGGATTAATCTGCTGCCACGTATTTCCAAACCCAATTGGAGCATTTTCTAGTGTTGTCCGAGAGAACAAAAAGTAGAAGAGTTAAAAAAAACAATTTGAAAGAGCAGAAGAGAGGAGATAATATGTATGATTGCCCAGGGAATGATGGGACAAAATGGTACCTAAAGAAAATTTGATGAAAAAATAGTTCAACATAATTGAATGCACAAACCATTTATTAATGACACCTTATATGTACTCTGCATTAACATTACAAAACAACCTCACAGGAAAAACAAAAAAAATCCATTGATCATTCCTAATTGAAATTGTCTTTTCAGAGACAGGTAAGAGATTAATAACCAAACTAAGACATCATCTACCATAATATGAGCAAATCGCGTCAAATCATAAGCATGCCATACAGATAAAGACAGTAGGTAGCTGCAAAGGCACAACCAAATACAGTCATCCCTCTAAAGTTCTAATGATCATTATACTGGATTTAAATATGTGTTGCATGAAAACTGCTCCCAAACAATACTATGTAGGTTTAACTTCATAGGATTATAATCCCATATTAGAAATAAAAGAAGAAAATCTCAACCAGAAAATGTTTTTTTTTAATTTTATTTCTAAACATATATACACACTTGTTTCCACTTACCAGAAAAATAAACAATCCCAAAAATTGATGAATATAGAGATAGCTACAAGGAGTAGAGAAATTTCTATATTGTAATCATAAGATATTGATAAAGTGTACGTCAAGTGATTTTCCTTGTTGAGCATAATTGCTCAATAGAAAGAAAAAAAAAAGCAAGGGCATTAACCTGGGTAAGGAGATTGTCATCGGTGGGGAGCTTCAGGTCATCCTTAGTGTTCCCATTTTCAGTCAAAAGACTCACCTAAAAGGAGATTAAACTCAAAAGATAAACTCAAGAAACCATTCAAACAGCATTGATGCCAAAAGGACTAAAAAATTTATAAGAAAAATAGACATACAAAACCATCTTCGGATATGTCTATGAGTTGATAGTCAGTGCGGTTAACATGAGGAACCTGCAAATATATAATGCAATATATTAAATCACCAAAGCATGTAAATTCCATACTTCTGAAAGATTAAAGATGTAGAAAAATGGTTTACATCACAGTTATGAGAGGCAGGCACAATATCCTCAAGCTTCTTTGAATTGAAGATATCAATTGCCACAAAGTGACACTTGGCATGACCATGCTTGCCTGTTTTTGAGGTTGAAACCTCAACAACCTGCGGCAAAAGTTGTCATATAAATGTAACTGCAGAATCAGAAAGAAAGTTTTAAAAGTTGTCATATAGGACATACAGATGCTAAAGATCAAAACAGAATCATCACTCTTCTGACATGTTGCAGGAGGGATAAATAGTGATATCAAAGGAAATCATCAATGTATATTCAAAAGTTCCATTGTCATTCGTACCATATGACACATTGAATGCAGAAAAATATCGCTGTATCTTCAATGTTCCAATGTCATTAGCATCATATGATACACATTGAATGAGGCAAAATTAAATAAAAAGTTACAAACAGTTATACTGCTAAAATGTATTATACCTTCAGTTAATAAAATGCTGTACTAAGAAAGAAACCAACAAGTAATCAGCAAATATGTTGCCTTTAATTTGAATATCATACCACAATCCCTTAAAAAATGAGATTTTCTTTTCATATAATTGCAAAAAACTGTTTGCAAAATTCAAAACAAACTCTGACCATATATATAACATATACCTTTAAAATCCAAGCAGTTTCTATTTTCTTTGATCATTAATTCCTACGGGTACAACATATCAAGGGCAATATATATATATATATATATATATATATATATATATATATATATATATATATATAGAGAGATAGAGAGAGAGAGAGAGAGAGAGAGAGAGAGAACAGATAGCAGAGAGCAAAAACATTATCATTAGGGTCGGTTCTTACGGTTGTAGGAACTTTTGCGGTGGAATATTCTATGGATGAGTTCATATTGATGTACACACTTTAAATAGTTTATGAATAAAAAATTAAGTGATTTGGAGACTTTTTACCCACGCTACAAGTTGTTCCAAGATAAACTTTATTTCAACCGTAAAATTTGATTTCATTTGATGCATGAGTAAAAAGTCCCAAAATCACTTGAATTTTCATTTATAGACTATTTAAAGTATAAACCAACATGAATGAAGTGGATCATTCATAGAGTGTCCCGCCACAAAGTTCCTACAACCCTTCGTTTAAGAATTGATCCTAAAAGATCATCGCCCCCCCCCCCCCCCCCCCACACACACACAAGGATAACTTGTTAGGTATCCTAGGCAAATGACCAAATTGCTCTCTCTCTCTCTCTCTATATATATATATATATATATATATATATATATATATATATATATATATATATATAGAGAGAGAGAGAGAGAGAGAGAGGGAGAGAGAGAGAGAGAGACTTGTGTAGTTCCGGAAGGATTCTAGCCGAATCCTTCCCACTCAAATACAACCATACATCATCCGAATGCAAGATACATTCCGTTGAAGTTGATCTATATTATTTCAAGTATCTATAAATCAAAAATTAAGTATTTTAATACTGTTTGCCCGTGCATCAAGTGGGGAAAAACGGACAGCCTAAATAGTGAATTGGTTAGTTTAACGGTTTAGAACATTTAAAACCTAATTTTGCGCCTACTTGATGGATGGGCAAAAAGTATTCAAAACATTTGATTTTTTTTATTTTTAGTTATTTTAAACAATGTAGATCAACTTCAACAGAGTGGATCTTGTATTTAAATGTCGTGGGCTTGAGTTTGGTTGGGAAAGATTCGGGCTTGAATCCTTCCGCATATACCGAAGTCTCTCTCTCTCTCTCTCTCTCCTCTCTCTCTCTCTATATATATATATATATATATATATATATAATATATATTATATATATATATATATATATATATATATATATATATATAAAGGAAATTTTGGGAGCAGCGAAACCTTAAATCCCAAACAGCTAGAAGATCCCTTGAAGCGCCTCTCTACTTCCCTATCATTCTTCTTCAATTTAGCCTACGAGTTCTACAAATCTATAGGATTGGGTTACTAGGTCATGTTTAACCAAGCACACAAGTAGTAGCGTTGTTGCAAGTACACCACTTCTATAAATAAGCCCCCCTGCCATCAAAGCCTCGCGAGGAAGCAAACATGTCATTGCCTTGCACCCCTTAGTAGCCTCTGATATCACATATTACAGACACTGACTACAAATAAGTTGTTCCCCAGCTCATCTTTCATCCTAACTTTAGTACTTTACAGATACATGCTTCATGCAGTTTAAAACCTTTCCACCTACATTTAGTTAAATCCCTCAAGAACAAAACATCTCAATAGCCTTTCCATCATATAGTTAAATACTTACGGAAGAAAACATCTCAAGGATACATAACATCAGAAAATTAATAATTAAAAAAATAAAATGACCCAATAGAGATGAAACAATGGAAGGCGTGAAACAAAGACTGCATGTTTCCTACCATTTCATAAAAGAGAATATACGAAATGAAATATCAAGGCTAAAATGTAAGAACTTGGGGCACCATCCCAAAAGACTAGCCTTCTAGGTTAAGTTGCTCAAATCCTTATATACCCAAGACCATCCTCATGTCTAACCGATGTGAGATTATTTGTTCGTACCCAACTCAACATTCCCCCCTCGAACAAAGAGTTTCCATGTAAGCTCATCTTCACACCTGGAAGACCATATGCTCCATCGAGATCACAACTCTTCACTGCGATGGGAGGGCACGCGCCTTACGTGAAACACAACTTGTAGCCTCCTCTTCACTACACGGAAGGCTTTACGTGAAACAAGACTTCGATGCCGGCCTCGAGAGCCCAACTAGCGTCACAGGGACTATATTGTGCCTTTTGCGCCCCAGGGGGGATTGAACACTACCCACACACGGGGCTAAGTTCATGACATAGCTCTGATACCAAGTGTATGGACTTGAGGCACCAGACTAGCCTGCTTAAAATAGATAATTGTCATACTCACATCGGTTGTAACTGGTTTTGATCATGAAAGAGTCGAACCGTTTGTACCACTGCCTAGGAGACTGCTTAAGTCCATAGACAGACTTCTTGAGAAGACATACATTATTTTCTCAACCTTCCTGAATATACCTTTCAAGTTGCTTCATGTATATCCTCTCCTCCAGCTCACCGTGCAGAAACACTGTTTTGACATCTCTCCAACTCTAAATCAAACTGAGCTATCATCGCCAACAATCATCCGAATAGATATATGGTTGACTACAGGAGAGAAGATCTCATTGTAGTCAAAACCCTTCTTTTAAGCATATCGCTTGGCAACCAACCTTGTCTTGTACAGCTCATTATTCTTCTTACAGAAGACCCATCTGCAACCTATTGCCTTAGAGTTCTTTGGAAAATCGACCAATTCCCATGTTTGATTTCTGTCCAAAGATTTCATCTCTTATTCCATGGTTGTAATCCACTTGTTGTGGTCATCTGCTTCGATCGCCTCCCTGTAACCACTAGGATCTCCGTTTCTTTTACTAATGTAAATGAGACATGATCATCTTCCCGGCCATATTTTGTTGGTGGCACCGAAACCCTAACTGACCGCCTCAACAGTCTAGGTTGCTCCTGAGTAGCCTCATACTTGTCTCCATCTCAATCTAAGGAGTCCTTATGTGACCCATCAGGTATTCTAAGGCTATCTGAGAACTCAACCCTCTTTACTTGAGTGTCTAATGAACTGTCTAGAGCTAGGTTCTAAATATCGGATATCAGGATCGTATCGGATGGGGGTTTTTCATATCAGATATCAGAAGAGATCTCGGCCGACTCGGCCGATATTTAAAACAAGGGTCTAGAGCTCCACTTTGCGCCTTGTCCTCACTCTCTTACCTTTCTTACAATATTAATTCTTCGTCAAAGATTACATCTCTTCTGGTAAAGACATTCCTTGTCTCAAGATCTCAAAGTCTAAAACTCTTGACACCTTTGGTGAACCCGATGAAGACGCACTTCTTAGACTTGGACTCCAATTTGTTACTTTTCTGATTATCAACCAAACAATACGCAGGGCAACCAAAAATCTATAAGGGTGAATAATCCACAGCCTCATTATATCTCTTCTGGAATCTGAAGATCAACGGCTGTAGATGGTGACCTGTTTACTAGATAGCATGCATGACTAACCGCCTCTGTTCAAAATTCTTCTAACATATCAGCTTGTAACCTGATAATGCATGCACGCTCTATAAGTGTCTATTCATGTGCTCTGCTACTTCATTTTGTTTTGGTCGCCTTGGAATACTTAACTGATGTTCGATGCCTTCACCTACCAAGTAAGCTTTGAATTCTATGGAGGTATACTCGCCTCTATTGTCGGACCTCAAGACTTTCATCTTTTACCCCTTCTGTTTCTCCACTATAGTTTTTCACTCCTTAAACTTCTGAAATGATTTCTACTTCAAAAAGTATACCCAAAATCTTCAGGAGAAGTCATCTATGAACGTGACATGGTACTTAGCACCCCAATAGATGCTACTAGTGGAGGTCCCCACACATCCATGTGTATGAGATCTAGCAAGCCCTTTGTCTTGTGTTGTGATGTAGAGAAGGCTACTTTACATTGTCTACCAATGACGTTGTCTACCAATGATGCAAAATTTACAAAGACTGAGTGCAATATTTGATACCTGGTAAAGCACCTTTTTGTTTAGGACCTCAAGACATCGCTCATGTATCCAAGACACATGTGTCAAAGTATTGTAGTATCCTCCTTCTCCGTTGTTGCTGAAGCATCACCAACAATGATGCTTTCAATCATATTGTACAAGTTTGCCATCCGTTCTCCTTTGAGAATCATCATGAATCCCTTGGTAACTTTGATACATTTATCTGCATCTGCACCCTTGAGCTTCTAAAGCTCCCAACAAGAGAAAGTTCTTCCTCAGATTCAGAACGAGGCGCACGTTCGTGAGGGTTCGAACCTGTCTATCAAACATCCTCAGACGGATGTTACCAATGGCAAGAGTCTTGCACACGACATCGTTACCCATCAGGACAGAGCCTCCATCGAAAGGCTCGTATGTACTAAACCACTCCTTTTTTAGGCACATGTGGTATGTGCACCCTGAATTAAGTAACCAAGCATCTGAGTACTTTCTCTTTTCTGACTGAGCTATCAAGACATCACATAAAGTGTCATCTGCTTCTTCGACAATACCACCTTGTTCTGACTTTCCACTGATACGAGCCCCATCAGAATCTTTACCACCTTTCTTCTTTAGCATCTTTTGTATTTCATAAAAAATTCTTGATGTGTCCTGATTTCCTGCAGTAGTAGCAAGTATTATTGCTAAAAGCATCTAGATCCCTTTTGGATTCCCTACTCTTTGATCTCCTACTTTGGCCTTTGATAACCAATCCTGAAGCCTGCTCTGTGAAATCTGTCTTTTTCATCAACTCGTTGTTCTGAAGCATCTGTCGAACGTCTTTCGACTCTAAGGTTTTCATACCATATATGATTGTGGTCGCCCAGTGATCATAACTTGATGGAAGAGAAAAAGGTAACAGAAAAGCTTTGTCTTCTTCTCTAGCTTTACAAGTCGCTCAAGATCCTATTGAAAGCATTTATAAATTGTAGAATATGCATACTTTCTTCATCCGAAGGCTGTATAATTGCTTCTTCATGAAGAACTTGTTTGACAAACTCTTCGTCATATAAAGGCTCTACTGTTTACACCAAAGACGAGTAGTTCTCCTCGTTCATGACGTTGTTGAAGACCTCATCTGATAGGCATAGCATGATTGTCGCCTTTGCGCGGAAGTAAATGTCGTTCTACTTATCACCCTCCATTTTTGATGGCTTCTTCTCAATACCAAGTAGGGTCTTGTGTGTGCCTGCCCCCTTCACGAGCAACGACGTAACTCGCATCTTCCACAACAAGAAGTTGGACTTTCCATCGAATTTTTCCATCTTGAACTTGGTTGTTGTGGTCTTACTAGCCATCGCTTTGATACCAATTGTTGTAAACCTCAGAGACACATGCCCTGAAATATCACTTGTTGTGAAACGTCGACACAACAAGAGAAAACGTGGAGGGACTCAACAACAGAAGCGTAAAACTGATTTACCACTAGCAAGCAATAAAGATTAATCACCACAAAACAAAAGAATACCATATTTATCATACTTCGGCAAGTGTGCCTACGTCTATGGGGAGGAAGAGAGAAATCAATATTGAAAGCAGAGAAGAAAATACAAGAGTTATAAGAATATCTCTCTCACAGCTCTCAATGGTGAAAATCTCTCATAAACTTGCTTTAACTTCAAAGCCAACCCAAAGGGGTTTCTACAAAATCCTAGGACCATCCTAGTCCAACACAAAAACTGTATCAATACAAATATCATTGCCTCAGAGAAAGAAGAAAACTCGAATCCAACTTGAACTAGAAACAAAATCCGAAAAGAAAACTATCAGAACCACCATTAGTCGACTAATCCACATTATTAGTCGACTAGTCCTGATCATTAGTGGACTATGCAGTCGACTATTGACTCTCTGTTGCACCATATTAGTCGACTCCTGAGCTGCCATTAGTCGACTAATCTGCATTAGTCGACTATCCTTGACTATTAGTCGACTAGCTTGTGCACAAACTGTGCAAACCTGTCCGTTATTGATTTCTGAAGCTTGTAACCATCTCCACCTAAACCTAAATTCTTCTTCAATGAATATGAAGCACCGAAAACGCTAACATAAAATACATAAAAGAAATTAATCTTATGAAGTGCAGCAGCAAATGCTCCCCCGACAAAGTTTTTTATCCAAGTCCATTAAAGCGATATCTGAGAAATCCAGAAAGCAATGTTTCCCTTCAGATCATTATGAAAATAATTAAATACTAATGAATAAATAAATGATAGAAGACATTTTCTGCATAGTTGACTGAAATGAGTTTCTAATCAGATCCAACCCTTAGACCCAGCAATAGACATTAAAGATGAGATACATGCTTCCAAAACTCTCTCTCTCTCTCTCTCTCTCTCTCTCTCTCTCTCTCTCGATAAAAAAATAGAAAACATAAATCAAACCCTATGTCAATTATACCAATAGATCCATAACATTCAACTAGAAAGTTCCTAATAAAACTCATAATCTCCTTCCAATCCGGATTATTGTTCTTTGTGTCATCCAAATAAACCACAGCAATCCCATATAATTACAAAACTAGAGACCGACTCAACTGAAGAAACATCTAAGATTGTCATAGATTTAAGAACTCATTAAAATCAGCAAATAAGAGAACAGACAAACCACAAAGTATAAAGATTACATCAATCGAAAACAATTCAACAGGATAATTATATATATCACAAATCAAGTTACTTGCAATTTGATTCAGAATAGGATTAAAGTCTGAACAAAGCCAGACCGGATCGTATTGTGATGATTAGACAAATCTAGAGTACCAATGCATCAATAAAACCTAAATACACCTCCAAAAAAAAAAAAAGATTCAGAAAAATCAAATTAACATTGGTTATACCTTGCAGGGCCTTCCCTTGATGACGAGGTAACCGTTCTTGCGAATGGTTCCAGCCTGCTGAGGGTACGTCTTCGATGCGCCGGCGTCGGCCTTCGACTCGAAGTGGTGCTCCTCGTCCGACATCGTTCCCCTCTCTCTCTCTCTCTCGCTCTCTATGACGACGATGAAGTCAGAAGCGAGGGAAGCAAGCCAGCGAGAAATGTAATACTTTGATGACTAGGGTTTATTTGAGGAAAGATCGGTGATGGAATCTGAACCGTCCCATTGGTTTCATCATGGACGGTACAGATTCTTTTCTCTTTTTTTTAAATTTATTTTTTTGTTAATTGCATGAAAATACCCCGTTATTTTCATGCATTTTCAAAAAATATTTCGTACAGTTTTAATTATACGAATGTTCCTCCTACTGTATTTTTTTTTTTGCTATTATACCTAACCATCACAAACGTGTGCTATGTACAATGACAAATATACTCTTGATGGTGTTTACCTCTCGTTACGAGACTGGAGGGGGGAAAATGATATAAAAAATAGAAGGAAAAAAAAGAGAGAAAAATTGAGACGAAGCGATTTAGAGGAGGAGAAATTGAGAATTTTTTTCTCTAATTAGGGTTTCATATGGTCAACTGAAGTGGTTTGGGGCTTGGATTTAGGCTGTGAGAATTCACCGAGGTTGCAATCGCGTGATCATGTAGCGTTATGGATTGAATCATCACAGTAAAGAGCCAGACAAGGGAGTAGGTTAGATAGATTCAGATAATTTACAAGTCAGTCAACAGTTCTACTTTAGTATTATAAATATTCGACTTTATTGTTCAAAATTGAGTGTTATGCTCTAAAAATCTCATTTTTTTTCTCTTTTCAATTTTTCGAGTTCTATTTGCAAAGATCCCCCAACTTATTGCTATGCCTAAGTTCATGTATCGGTGATGTCTTCATGTTTGTTGCAATGCCCAAATTCATGTTTAGATGTCTTCAATTAAATATGTGATCTTGTGGTTGATCAGCAACATTAATATATATTGTTGCCTTTTCAGTGGTTATTTAAACATGCTAATCACAGGTTAGTGCCTAATCACATGTTAATGCCCAAGCCTTGAAGTTGCTACTTTAGAAATTCTTAGTTGTGTGTCGTAGGGCCTGTTTGGTTAAGGGTGGAAGTGAGGAATTGAGGAAGTGGTAATAATTTCCTTTGGAACTTAGGAATTGGTTAGTAAGTTTTTCAGTGTTTGGATGTTGTTGAGAAGTGTGGTTTGGAAAATGTTTTGTCTTTTTCAGTATTTGGATGGTAATGTGAAAGTGGAAGTGGAAAAGTTGACCACAAAGTTGACCATAAAATAATATTAAAATAAAAATTAATTAAGAAAAATAAAAAATGGATTATAATTAGAATGCAAGTGAGATTTACATGATCAAAAAATTAACTATCTTGTACTGCAACTTATTACAAATGAGATTTACATGACCACAAAATAAACTGTAGCACTCTGTAAGTGAGGAAATGATTGTGTAAAAGAGAAAAGGAAAAGAGGTTTTTTTATTTTCCTTTTCCGTGTTTGGATAGATAGTAAAGTGAGCAATTATACTTCCCTATTTCTTTACTTCCGCCCACTTCCTTGCAACCAAACAGCCCCGTAGTGGAAGGAAAATGGACCATAAATCCACCATAGGAAAATATTAATGTAACGCCCCGATCCTAAGGATACGGAGACGTTATGGCGACGTACATACGCAGGATGAAAACGCCCTCGCGCGTACGTTAAGCCTCAGTACAGGAAATAGCCTCCATATACAAAAGAGTTTGTAACACCCCGCTCCCAGAATACGTACTTAGTTGCGTATTCAGATTTTTCGATCGTATTTTTTGATTTACTTCCTGTATTGTTTTGCATTATGAATTATTTATATGATCGTTTTGTCTTAGATCCGGATTCACGGACTCGGAGTCAGCCCTAATCTGAACCGAGGACCCGATCCTAGTGTATTACTCGATTTGGTCTTTTCGCTATTCCGATTTGACCGATTTCAGTTTTAAACATCGTTTTCCAATATTTAGATTTTCTATGATTTTCTGGAATTTTCCTGAATTAAATTGAAAATCTTCAAAACCGGTGTCGACCAGTGCCGCTGACCGATTCCCGGATTTTTAATTTACAAATCGATTGGAATTACCAGAAGTGTCTTTTTACATTATTTCTTAAAATCACATTTCCTATCCAAATACTTTTTCTGAGGATTTTATGAATTTATGAAAATTCCACCGGATTGGGTGTCGGCCAGTATCGCTGGTTGATTCCAAGATTTTTAGTTTACAATCGGAATTGAATTTATGAATTCCGCTTTCACTTTACTTCTTAAAATCATATTTTCTTCCTTAATACATTTTCTGGGATTTTTCAGAATTTATCAAAATCCGGCCGACCCGGTGTAGACCGGTATCGGCGGTGGACCTCCGGATTTTTAATTTGAAAATGGGATTTTATTTCTGAAAACCGATTTCATATTATTCCTCAGGATGACGTTTTCTACCTCCGGGTATTTTTGGGGATTTTTCTGGAACAGTCGATTTTTCGCGATCATATTATAATATTATTATTTTTGTCGAAGCATTTATTTTCTTTCTTTCTTTTCTCTTCTTTTCTCCACCGACTTCAGCCCATTCCTCCACATGGGTGACCTCACCTCCCCTTCCCATCAATCACATCCCTCCATCATCACCCCTTTTTCTTTTTCTTTTCTTTCTCTTTTTCTTTTCTTTTTCTTTCCTTTTCTTTTCTCTCCTCCCCATTTCTTTTCCCCTCCTTCTTCTCCTGGAGAGGCCGACGCCCAAGCAAAGCCACCACCGCCGGCGCTCCGGCCACCACGACGCCGGCGAGGACCCCCAACTCCGGCGAGCCCCTCTCCTCCATCTCCATCTCCATCAACCATCACCTCCATCTCCTTCCTCCTCAAAACCCTCCAAAATTCACCCTCTTCTTCCTCATCATCTTCTTCATCAAATTAACCCTAACCACCACCTTCTTCTCCACCCAAACACCACCTCCACAACTACATACATCTCCTCCTCCTCCCATACCCCCCAATTTCTCCTCCACCACCTCAAATCACCACCAAACTCATCTCCACCACCACCACTAATCTCTTCCTCCCCAAACCCAAACCCCCTTCCCTTTCCCTCTCTTTTGGGGTGGCCGGCGCCACCCCAGATCCGGGCGCCGCCGGCGGTGTGCCGGCGGCCGCGGGCGACCGGGGCCCACCTGGGCCCCCTGTGCGTGGGCTGAGGGGGGCAAACAGCCCCCCTCCTCTTTCTCTCCCTCTCTCCTGGGGAGTGGCCGGCGCCACTCCCCCTGCTGGTGGCCGGCGCCACCCGGCGCCGCCACCTGGCCGGCGGCCAGGCCGAGCGCCCCCAGAGGGGGGCGCTGTGCGTGAGCAAGGGGGGCAACAGCCCCCCCTGTTTTCTCTCTCTCCCCTGAACACTCTCTCTCTCCCCTGTTTCCTGAACACTCTCTCTCTCCTGTACTCTCTCTCTCTCCTATTCTCTCTCTCTCCTGAACCTTCTCCCTCTCTTTCTCTCTAACACTTTCTCTCTCCTCCACACTTTCTCTCTCTATAATATTTATATTTTATTATATTTTATGGCGCGTGCGCGAGTTCCATGGATTTCGGACCTTTCGGCATTTCCGGTGATTTAGGCGAGTGTCCTAGCTCTCGCCTCCATTTGGGTTTCCCCGCTTTGTCGGGTCGACATGTATTTTACTCCATGTTTTCATGTATTATGTATTGGGCTGAGTCCCTGTAATTGTGTATGGCCGAGTGCCAATGACTGGACATGTATTGCTCTGTGACGAATGCTTGTATTAGGGTAGTTTAATTCTTGTACATATACCATGCCTGTGATGTACTTTGTTGCTTTATACCATGCGTGGCCAACCCTTCGTGGTCGATTGGACTCTGGATTTCTGCCCACTCCTGGGATGACTAGTAGCCACCGAGAGTGCGCTTAAACCCCGAGCGTACTCGGACCCTTAACCTCCGGTCACTCACTATCTCGAAAGGGAAGTGATTGGGACCGACAAGTCTCTCCGTTCTTCAGCCTCCGGTCTCTCACTATCTCGAAAGGGAAGTGATTGGGATCGTCAGGTCTCTCAGCCTTCAGCCTCCGGTCACTCACTATCTCGAAAGGGAAGTGATTGAGACCGTCAGGTCTCTCAGCTCCGCCTGGTTATCATGATCAGCGCTTAGCACTTTACCACTTGATTCGTCTAGGCGAGATGTTGCCGGATTTCCTACTCGCACTTTAGGCCGAGTTGTCCCGGTAACCTTGCCAAACGCTCCAGTGATAAATACTGTTTGCTGTCAGTACCTCCAGCTTGCTCAGCTCCGCTTGATTGTGCTCAACTATTACTCTAACACTTGCCATATACAAGCTTGTTATGTAACCACTTGACATATACCTGTCTGTATCATTTAACACTTGATATGCTATCACCGGACACCCGACATGCTACTACTTGACACTAACTCATGTTATACCTCCTGTCATGAACACTTGTCATTGGCTTGATAAAACCTGATACCTGTTATGAATAACTCTCTACTCTTGATTATCACCTTACGGGAATGTAGTACCTGATCTCTTGTTATGTACTCCAGTTATGCCTGTTATGATTCCTGTTATGATTCCCGTTATGATTCCTGTTATGACAAGTTATGATCCTACTCATTCCCGTAATCTGATAATATTGTTAACAAGCCATAAAAAGGACAACTTGCACGGGGAATGGGAGGAAGTGATGGATGCCGGTATGATGCCTTGCTTATAGTAGTGGAATATCAGAACTGACGATTCGTGTTAGGGGGATTTAAGGCCCTCAGAAGATGCGTGTTAGGGGGATTTAAGGCCCCCAAATGGCTGTGTCCCGGGCGGTCGGGAACTACTATAAGAGGAGCTATCAGTTCTTCATCAGCTTCCAATAACCAACCTCGGCTTGCTTATATATGGATGTATGTGTGTTGAGATGTACACCAGGACACATACCTAGATATATGGGTCAGACGAGTAATAATAAAAGACGCCAACTATGTACTCCTGTTATGCCTGTTATGAACTCCCGTTATGCTCGTTATAATTCCTGTTATGCCTGTTATGTACTCCTGTTATGGCCATTGTGTGATTTGCCACGAATACTTCTATCGGATTTTACATCGGATTTCCAGTTTTATGATTATTATACCTGCTTGCACCCTACTTTACCACTCGTGTTCTATTCCACCAGTCTCCTGCTCTTATCACCTTATATCATACATGTTCCTAGCTTGACATTGATTACTGTCTCTCTACTTGTTCCTGTTTGCTGATGCTCACGACACGGTTTTCAATACATGTTTATGACTTGGATTTATCGATACACATGTGCTTATCTATGCTCGCCACTTGGCTTCCGCATCACCACTCGCCTGGGGAGTTCTATCTGACTCTCCTGGATCCTCATGTCCAGGTAATGGAGCTAGGAGCGGGTGGACTCTCCCTGTTGCTGATCAGAGTGGCGCAGCGGTAGCGTGGATCTCCAACAGACCGTTCAGAGCCCCATCCTTCCTGGCTCCCTGCTCGGTTCCAGAGTTTTCCTGTTATGACTCTGAGCCTCACCTTGTACTGTTCATACTTGTACATCTCCTTGTAATTTCGCAATTGCGCATAACGGTGATGTAATATTCATGTAATATTGGATCACATCTGGTGATAACTTTGTAATTGTAATCATGTGTTGGAATGTATAATGCACCACTTGCTTCCGTACTCTGATTCTTACCTGTACTGATGCTTAGCGTATATACGTGAGGGTATTTCTGACCTGCGTATATACGTCGCAGTAACGTCTTCGTACCCGCCGGATCGGGGCGTTACAGAGTTTCAGCATTAAATAAGTATAAGAATACCTGCAGAAAAGATCAGTGAGCATGATAGATAGGAAAAACAGGGATAAATAAGATAACAGAAACAAATCACAAAGATACCTAGGAATGGTCTCGATGACGAGTCTCCTATGTGAATTCAATGAACTATCTGACAATACGATAACTCGGATCTCCAACCTGAGCACGCAAACCCAGGGTCGTCAGAAAGTGACCTAGTGAGTGGTAAAATGAAGGAGGCAGTAATATGTACTACAGTAATACAAGCACGATAATAATATATAATACATGTTTATGTAATAGTGATACCATATAATAGAAATTTAATAATCAGTAGAAATATAACAATGTCATATTTTAATACCATCACCAGCTATCATGTTATCATCAGGTCATGTATACAGTAGTCTCATGTTTGTATATAATAAACATTGTTGACGTGGTGTATGTGAACATGTAGATGACGTATGCAACCATTCTACAGCGATGTGAGTATACGGGAACAGTGTCTATAGGATATACATGAACTAAAGGTATGCAATGCAAGGTATACGTGTACATGAAGAGAGTGTCAACACATGAAGTGTAACAAGTATCAGGTAATGTAGCAAAGTCTACAGGTAACATGATAGTGGATAAAATATCAGGAATAGTAACAAGTACAACTACACAATAGCATACATGTATTAGACAAGTCATGTTATTTATATAGTAATAACAATCAGTACCACCTGATATTTTAATCAATCTCTTTCAGTGTCCCATACCACTAGCAGTTCATACTGGAGCCTGCACTCCAGTCGAACCCATCCGGACATGGCATACGGGTACCATTATCCAAACGAGAGAGTGACCAAATAACAAGTGTTCCCGACGTCACTATTGTTTATACAGTTTTCTTATATTAATTGGAAACCCAATGATCAGGGAGCTCTTATCGGGTAGGTGTATCCCGTGCATACCCGGGATCACGGCCTTAAACAGACCCCTGGCTGCTGAGACCAGGGCCCTCCGCTAAGAGGGGAGCACGAATCAAGTAACGGGAGCTCATGGAGCTATACAATCGTTAGGCAGCACTACCGTCCCCTGCAGTGGGACTAACAATATGGATCCAGTACATCCACCCGATAAGATCTAATTAACCGTTAAGTCTCCCCCATCCCCAAGTTATCTTTATTATATTTCATTTAAAGTACATAACGTAACAAGAACAAGTACAGTGCATGGTAAATGTAACATGATAACAGGACCTAAGCTCAGTTGATAGCATAAAATAGGATAACGGGAAACGGGAACAATAGATGTGGGATTCCACACATCGCATATTAACAGCTCATGTATCCAGAACGGGAATATCAATATCAGTAACGGGAAAGAATTATGTGACGGGAATACATGAATATGCATGTAGCAAGCATATAACCCATGATCTATGCAACAGGAATACATAGACAATCAATACATGTACACCGGTGGGTCTATAACAGTGGAGTAAGATCATGACGTAACTGTGCAGCAAGGATCTAGGAAATAATGATACGACTATGTGTACTGCAAGTATATCGTGAAATGGTGTATCCATATATCAGTGGAACATATATGTGTAGCAATAATCCGTGTAACATATCTGTGTATCACGAGTACAGGTAAAAATAGTGGTCAGTGTATAATAGAATACCATGTCCAGTGAATTACAGTATCCGTGTAATGATGATAACAGTGCATGAAATAACGGTGTCTAGTATTCATGTCTAATGACAGTGTAGTGTCATAGAGTATCTGTGGATCAGTATACCTGTAACGATAGTTATCCAACTGTGATACAATACATGAAATACTTGTGTCCAAGAATATGGTGAAATAGTGGCCCGAGTGTCAGTAGCTGTGCAGGTATGATGACCGTGTCAGAGTTGTATATTTCAGTATTTATTGTTATAATTATTAAATCACCTATAGTTATATGAAATCAGAAAGCAACTTACAATATTATGGTTTATTCCTATTATAAGGAGTTTCCAATAATTACAAGTTAGTAATTAATAGTTACAATGATTTATCCATAATCAAGATTTATTACTGAAAGCAATCAATCAATTTAAGATCTCTAAATAAATATAATTTATAAAAGAAAAACACTCACAAACTAGCCATGAGAAAGTAGCTCTCTTCCTCACGATCGCAACGGTTCCTGAATCGTCTAAATCAGAGTCCGGTTGCTCCAGATATCGCCCAAACTCTAGGAGTAATAGAAATGGGTTAAGTATGTAATAAACATATCTTAAATGCAATTAATAAAAAGTAGAAGGGGTTTTTCTGTAATATTACCTTTATTGGGTTTTGGATGCGGGTTTAGGCTGTTAACGGGTCGAATTGGGAGCCAATACCCAAACCCGGAACTTAAGTTTAATGGGTAAATGGGTTTATAGTGTTAACGGGTTTGGATTGAATGGAATTGGGTTTATACCCAATAAGAGAGAGGGAGAGAGAGAGAGAGAGAGAGAGACAGAGCAGGGGAGAGGCCAGCGGCGCTGGCCGTTGGCACGCGGCGGCGGCCACCCACCAGCGGTGGCGGCCGACTGCAGTCAGCGACGGCGCCAGGCCGCCGCTGGCAGTCTGGGCCCGCGCACACAGAGAGGAGAGAGTGAGAGAACAAGAGAGGGGGAAAGGAGCAGGGCAGGGGCTGGCGGCGGCCAGCCCCGCCGGCGCTACCTCGCCGACGTCGCCCCGCCGGCGGAGGCTCCGCCTCGCCAGCGGTGATACCCAGAGAACGAGAGAGAGAGAGAGAGAGGGAAAGAGATAAAGAGGAAGAAGAAAGAGAAGAAAAGGAAAAAGAAAAGGAAGAAGGAGAAGAATAGGAGAAGGGGTGGCCTCCGGTTGGGGGCGCCGACCACCGGCGGCGCGCCGGCCGTGGTGGCCCCACAGAACACAGAGAGAGAGAGAGAGAGATAGGCCTCATAGGAAGAGAGAAGAAGAGAGTGATAAGTGAGAGAGAGGGAAAGTTTATAAAAGGAGGGAAAGGCAGTTGGGTTAAGGCGGTGGAAAGAACGGCGGTGGAGGAGGATTCAGGAAGAAAAGAGAAGAAAAGAAAAAGAAAAGAAAAGATAGATTAAGAATAATATTTTATTATTATTTATATTGGCCCAATATTGGACCAGCTCCGAACAGTTCCCAAAAATTAAAAAAAATAGAGAATATTACATGGAGGAGGAATGTGAAATCGGATTTATGAAATAAAGTCAGGTTTGCAAGTTAAAAATCCTGGAGTGTATCGCCGATATCGGGCGACACCGGTTTAGCCTGATTTTTAATAAATTTAGAAAAATTCTCAAAAATACCAAAATATAGCTAATGCGATTCAAAGACATAAGGTGAAAGCAGAGTCTCAAAATTCAACTCCGTTTGTGAATTAAAAAATCATAGAGCTGATTATCGTATCGGTCGACACCGACTCCAGAGATTTTCCAAAATAATCTAGAAAACTTCCAGAAAATTCTGAAAAATTTAAAATATTAGAAAATGATATTTGAAACTGAAATCAACTCAATCTGACTACCAGAAAGGTCAAATCAACATTATACGTCGTATCGCGTACTTATACTGTGATACGTACATCAGGGAGCAGGGGGTTACAATTAATGCAGGGGTTAAGGCTAAACGTAGACCTAACATTTAGGAGTTGAACTCTTTCTCCTTTCTAAGCTCATATGATTACTCTTATAATGGCTACCTATCCTAACATTTAGGAGTGAAATTTTTAACTAGTCATGATGTGGATAGTGGACATAGTTAACAGTTGGTGAAAATAATATTGGAAACAATCATGAGCCAGTCTAAATGTTTGACTACTTTCCATTGTTTGGTAAATAAACAGACCAATGAAAGGTTATGAATAACTTATCTCAAATTAGACTACTTTCAATTTGAATTCTTTCTTTATTTTTCAGTGGTCCTCTAGATATATTTTCGGTGGTCCCTAGATGTTTTTTATTTTTAGATTAGTTTCTTTCTTTTAAATTCTTCTAAGGTTCATTATTTACCTTATTTGTACAATATTCCATTGAAATTTTTGTTGTTAATGCAGGAATATCAACAAAAGTGCTTATTCACCATTGGGGGTTTCTTTATTAGGAGAAAGGAGGAATATATTATATATACATATCGACAAGTTGAAATATTTCATCTTATTAATGCTGAGGAGGTTGATTAGCAGAAACTAAAAGCACTGATTCAGGATTTAGGCTATGTTGGGGACATCCATGGAGATTATGCAGTGCATTCCAACGCATGGAATAAGATTTGGGATTCATCTTCTATAGTGAGTTGTGACAGGGAGCTAATAAACGTTATGAATTATAATACGAGGAGGCATGTGGACTTGTATGTACATGACTGTAGTAAGAAACTAGTAGGAGAAAAAGACAGCAATGAGCCAACTGATATTGTTGAGCCCAACCCTGTTAATGTTGAACCAAGTGTTGATACAGATGCAGATGATGAAAAGAATGATGAATGTGATGATGAAGGGGATGAAGACACTGATAATAGTGATAGTGATGAGTTCTACAGGGTTGAGGTAAAGGAAAAGATGGGAGAAGAAGCTGAAGAAAATGAACACCACAGTGAGCAAATGCATAAGCAAAAGTTTAGAAAGCTCATTGAGGGAAAAAACGAAAATGAGAGGGAAAATGAGAAGAGTAGCGCGCAGAAAATGAATCAATACTATGAACTTGAAAAGAGTACTAAAGAGGACAGCACTAAACTAGATGATGAAGAGGCAGATGGATTACATGAATGGGGTGATCCTGAGTGTGATTCTAAGAATGATTGGGTGTCTAACTCTAATGATTCAGATGAGCTGAGGAGTTTGCAAAAGAAGAGCTCCAAAAACAATTAGTCAAGAAGGGGGCAAACCACATATAAACTTAGAGCTGGGACATGAGTTTGATAGTCCAAATAAATTCAGAGAGTACACATGACAAAGACTATTCTTAAAGGGTATGATCTGGCTTGAAAGAAGAATGAGGATAGCAGAATTAGATTTGCTTGCTTGGAGGAGAAACGTGAGTGAAAGTACATTGGTCTTGGAATAGAGAGAAATTAAATGGTTGTTAAATTGTCTTCACAAAGTTTATTCTTCTCAAACAGTAAGAGAAAATAGATGAGCAACACCTGAGTGGCTTGCTAAATGCTATGTGAAAGAGTTTAGAGATCAACCAAACTGACCAAAGGAAGCTATAAGGAGCACTTTCAGAAGAGATCTGGGGTTAGAGCTCTCTGATTGTAAATTATGGATAACAATAAGATTTGCAAAGAAGTATATTCAAGACTACTACATCAAACAGTACAAGAACCTTTGGAACTACTCTTTTGTCATACTTGAAAGAAATCCTGGTGCATATTGTAAGGTAAAAGTAAATCAAAAAAGTCTCCACAACAAGCTAGTATTTGATGGTTTCTTCATCTCCTACTTAAAAGCTTGTAAAGAGTCGGGCAAACTCAGTCCAGGTGGATTTATGGCTGAAGAATGTCCCCAAAGAAACCTAAACTAGGAGTCATTTTAAAGACTCTAGTGTATGTGATTTGCTACATAACAACATACCTGATACCTTTAATAGTTTCTGTTTGGAGGTTAGAGATAAACCCATCATCACTTGTCTAGAAATGTTACGGAGGCAACTAGTGATTAGATTGAAAAAAGGGAATGTATACAAAGTGCAAGACTTTAGTTTGCCCTAGAATTATAGAGAAGTTAAGGAAGTATATTCTAAATCCAGAAATATGACCGTCTATTATGGGTCTGTTTGGTTGTCGTAACTGGCTGTAATTCGTAGTTGTAATTGATAAAGTCTTTTACAATTGTAAATGAGTTACATGTATATAAATTTTACGGTGTTTGGTTGGTAATATAAAATTGTAAAGTGGGAAAGTGTATTGTACTTTACGGTGTTTGGTTGTCGTAATGTATAAGTCGTAAGTGAAAAAGTTGACCACAAAATTAACTATTTGGTGATTTTAAATGTTTTAATACTGCAAATAAATATTAAAAAAAGTTAATTATTAAATTTTTTTTATATTAATATAAAAAATAATACAAATTTGTATGACCACAAAATTAACTGTAACTGGGCTGTAAGTGAGTGGTAACTGGGTTGCAAGTGAGTGTTAGTTGAGTTACGTAAGTCTTTTACGAATTACGGTCCAAACAAACGCCATAGTTGTAACTGGGTAGTAAGTCATTTACGAATTATGGAGTTTTACGCGAAACAAACGGCCCCTATGTTGGAGATAGTCACTGTAAGGTCCGGGAGAAGCTTGGGTCATATACATTGGTTCTTAACAAAGGAACATGTGATTGCAAAGTTTGAAATACGTCTGGGATCCCATGTGTGTACGCATGTGCTGCAATTCAAGTAGAGTATGGAAAAGTAGAGAATTATGTGCACGGTTATTACAGCAAAGAAGCATGGTCCAAAGCATATTCAAGGATTATATACACTATTCCAGATTGTAGATTTTGATCCAATACCCCATATACTGGGCTGTTGGATCAAATCTCAATTATATGTGACAGGTTTATATACGTCAGATAATTTTTTTTTGAGAGATAGATTCTAAAGTTTATTAAGCATTTTAAGGTTCTAATTTTACTCATGCAAGTCTCAACAAGAATTTTGCTTTAAATTTCATCCAAAATACATTAAAGATTATGCAAACAAAAAGACATCCTAAACTCCAGCTAAGAACTGAATTTGGGAAAAAAAATGGAAGAGAAAATACAACATTACATAAAAACTTCATTAGCTTACATTATAAGATTATTACCGCACATTAAAACTTATCAAAATATATTAAACTAGAAAAATTCCAAGAATCCATATTAGTTTTCGAAAAATTTTAAAGAAAAATTGAAATATTTCAAGTTGTTTTCTTAGCTTCTCCATCTTAGCTCTCAATTTTTTCATTTTTCACACAACACAAATCACATTTCATAACTTCAGTTTCTTTTTTCTCATTGCCACAAGCATTCATCAAATGGAAAATTACAAACTTGAATCTTTCGGGTGTTTGTGGAATCCTTCCATTCAAAAAATATGCATTAATCATTTTTAAACTTTGGACAATTCCAGAACCTGTGATTGGGGTTGCTCCTTATCCAAGAGGTGTGTAATGGACAGTTGACTCCACAATAGCACAACTTCACTTCTTCAGGTACGCTACCTAAATTTCTGACACGAAATTCAATGAGAATATTGAAAAAGGAGAGGGGAAATGAAATATCTGAGAGAGAATTGAGAAAGAAAAATTCCTAACGCCACCGTGAGAGATAGATCAAGAAAGAGGAAGAGAGAGATTAAGGGTCTGTTTGGTTGTCGTAACTGGCCGTAATTCGTAGTTGTAATTGGTAAAGTCTTTTACAATTGTAAATGAGTTATATGTATGTAAATTTTACGGTGTTTGATTGGTAATATAAAATTGTAAAGTGGGAAGGTGTATTGTACTTTACGGTGTTTGGTTGTCGTAATGTATAAGTCGTAAGTGAAAAAGTTGACCACAAAATTAACTATTTGGTGATTTTAAAAGTTTTAATACTGCAAATAAATATTAAAAAAGTTAAATATTAAAATTTTTTAATATTAATATAAAAAAATAATACAAATTTGTATGACCACAAAATTAACTGTAACTGGGCTGTAAGTGAGTGGTAACTGGGTTGCAAGTGAGTGTTAGTTGAGTTACGTAAGTCTTTTACGAATTACGGTCCAAACAAACGCCGTAGTTGTAACTGGGTAGTAAGTCATTTACGAATTACGGAGTTTTACGCGAAATAAACGGCCCCTAAAAAGACCCTAAATTTTTAGGGATCGAGAAAGGAAAAAAATTTAAGTTGGGCAATGTGAGGTAGTTGGATCTGATGAGGGGAGAAAAGCTTGGGTATTGGTCAAGTAAGGAGAAATAAATAAAATCAGATGATGGTATTTTGGTTCATAAATTAACACGTGAGATACATGTATTATACGGAGTTATGTCTCTGTTACAGAAGGTATGAACTTACAAGGTTGTTAAAATTGATGGTAGAAATACGTTTCAAAAAATGTATGGATTTTTTTTTTTTTAAATGCATGAAAAGTACGAGATATTTTCATGCAATTAACCCTTTTATTATTTTTTCTGTTACTTCTTCGCTTCTATGGACGTTTGCATACAAATTGTACATGCTGCTGTGAGATTCGTATTCTACTCTTTTTTTGAAAATGGGGTCAAAGATAAGAATGGTACCCACTACCCAGTGTATATAGAATATAGACAGATACTCTTCTACTTTACTCTTATCAAATCAAAGAATAAGAAAAATATTCTCTTTTGCCTTTTTATTTTCTTTTCACTCTTTGTGGATCCTTGAGGAAATGGTCTTAATTCTGAGGTCGTACTGAATAATACAAGTGGGACATGGAAGGGAACAAGATGGCTATTAGGGTGCAAATAGGCCGAATATATCAGCCAGATATAGTATTTATCATATTCATATTGCTTCTAAATTTTGGATACATATATTGCTCAATAAGAAAAACTCATATACATAACCGTCAAAATCAAAAGTCGGATTAGAATCGAATATTGGTGAGTTAGATGATCGGATACGGAATGAATATGAGAAATATGAGTAGATAGATTAAAACATATATGCTGATATTACCATTTACCTTAAATAAAATAATATAATTTTAATGCAATAACAAAGTACTTTGATAAAATTGAGAATCCAAAACTACCACGAACAATCATGGGTTTCCCAGAAACCTCATTATTCCAAAACAACTATCATTAAAAAGAAAAGTGCACAAGTTGCTTCCAAATGGTGTTAATGGTGAACATGAAATTACCCGATTGCTTCGTTCTTTAACTATTATTATAAAAGAAAACCCATATTTTACACGTACATGAGAGGGGTAATTTGGTCATAAAGTGGTTACATGATGAGCACGTGATGACCCCTCAAACAATTAATTAATGTGAGGGTTTTCTTTGAAAATTATTTCAATTATTTATCGTGGTTATTTGGGAATTTAGAACTTTGCGGTAATTTTTGGGAAAACATAAAACTCGTGGTGGTTTGTCAAATTTACCCAAATAATTTCATATTAATGGAATGCTTATACATATTTCCTGTTGTGACATGATAACTATAATACCAATTGTTGAGACCAACAATCGGAATATAACAATAACTGTTGTGCACGCTTAAGACCATAATCAATGTTGGGAAACCAATGCAGTATGTAATACTTGTAAAAGAAAATAATTGTAGAGCAAATAGCAATACCAAGACAAAAGAGTAAAAAAACATGATGATTTAACGTAGTTAAGCCCAAACTCGACACTGAAATCAAGTTAGCAAGCAACGATAGTCACTGATGCACAGGACAGAGCTACACCTATGTGACGAGATGAGTGTCCAATCGCTACGTCTATCATACACGATAGAGCTACGCTCAGGAAAGTCCAACGGTAAAGCGTTGGGCGCTAGCTCGCCTACCAGGTGGAGCATAAAAAGTCCAGAGGACTTTAATAAACCTAAGAAAAGTTAAATCCGAAGGCTGAATAGTAGAACGCGAAGCGGTTAAGCCCAAAAGATGAGTATGTACCTGCAGAAAATGTTGGTACCATACAACGCGCATAAAAGAATAAAATAACCACAACAACAAGCATAATCCTGTACTCCTGCATTGAGTGAGAGAGCCACCCCACCAAGCTATCACGAACTCCTGAAGGGAGGGCAAAGCGGAGGTGTTGGCCATTTGCCTATTGGATAGCCTGTAGAGTGATCTCTCAGCCGGCTTGTCCCGAAAAAGAAAGTTCGATCGAGGGCTTTATCTGTAACCTACACCACTGTTAGCACAATGACATGCACATATGCAAGTATAGTCTACAAATGTTGCAAGTACCGCATAGATACAAGCACCACTAGTGTAAATACTGTAATACCCCGTTCCCGGAATACATACTTAGTTGCGTATTCAGATTTTCCGATCGTATTTTTCGATTTGTTCCCTGTATTTGTTCAGTATTATGAATTCCTTGTATGATTGTTTTATCTTGGATTTGGATTCGTGGACTCGGAGTCAGCCCTAGTCTGAACCGAAGGCCCGATCCTAGAGTATTACTCGGTTTGGTCTTTCCGGTGATTAGATTTGACCGATTTCAGTTTCAAATATTATTTTCCAATATATTAGATTTTCTGTGATTTTCTGGATTTTTCTGGGATTAAAAGGAATTTCTTCAAACCGGTGTCGACCAGTGCCGCTGATCGATTCCCGAATTTTTATCTTACAAACTGTTTAGAATTTCTAGAGGGTTCTTTGGACATTTCTTCTTAGAATTATGTTTAATACTTAAATACTTTTTCTGAAGATTTTACGAATTTATGGATATTCCACCGGAGTCGGTAGATAACCGATTCCAGGATTTTTAATTCACACACAACTAGGAATTTCTAGATGGTCCTTTAGACTTTAATTCTTAGAATCACATTTTCTACCTACATTCTTTTTCTGAGGATTTTATGATTTTATGAAAATTCTTTCGGAGTCGGTAGGTAACTGATTCCGGGATTTTTATCTTTAAAACTATAAAGTATTTCTTAAAAAAGATTTCACTATTATTCTTAATATAATATTATGGATTTTTGATGTTTATTTCGGGTCGTTCCGAGATACTTGACTTCGGGACGTATCCGGTATTTTCCCGAAAGATTTCCGCATCCACGACTCAATCCCGGGAATCTGTGTTTCTGATATTTTCATTTTTGGAGATCAAGAAAATATCTTCTCATTTCATTTCTTTTCCTTTTTCCTTTATTTCCTTTAACCTCCACCACAAACTCCTTTACTTCCACCCTAAGTTTCTCCACCTCACCACCTTCCACACACTTCCATTCAACCTCATCCACACAAACTCTCCACCTCATCATCTCCATGGCAAGCTTTGATTGGCCAAAGAGAACACCTCATCCCTCATGTGGCAAGCTCCTATTGGCCAAGAGACACCTCACCCTCCTCTTTGCAATTAAGCCCCTCACAATTATTTAATTGCACCTCCTTCACAAATTCCAAAATCTATAAATACCAATCCTTTTCATTTCACTTTCTTTTTTCTCTTCTCTTCACAAAAGAGAAAGCCTTCACTAGTTCCTCCTCCATCTCAACCTTAAATACCTACTTCCAAAACATTACCTAGGTCCTCATCTCCACCTCAACTACAACCTTGGATTGGGGATCGTCTCCTTCTTCATCGGAGATATCGCCTTGGATCATTTCCGACCACGATCTCTTCAAGCTTCACTTAGCCGATCTACGTGAGTATTTTACTCACCAAGACTAATCAATTCCTAGTGTACTTGTATCTTCATATCTTGTGTATATATGTCATCAAAATCATATTTTTAGTCTATCAAAATCAACCACCCAAAAATCTGTTTTCTAACCAAACAGCAGCAGTTTCCAGGAGTCCGGTCGACCGGCAGTCGACCGGGAGTCGACCGACGTGCACAGCGTGCACGCTGGGATAATCCGGTCGACCGGCAGTCGACCGGAAGTCGACCGACCAAACCTGGAGCTCACGGCCTTGTATCGGTCGACCGGCAGTCGACCGATCACTCGACCGACCTGTATTTTCGGTCGACCGGCCGTCGACCGACAGACGACCGTCCTGGCACTGTTAGTATACCGGTCGACCGGCCATTGACCCCAGTCGACCGTTAGTCTGTTTTAGGCCAAAATCTGTTTTCCTGTGGAAAAGTCCTAATTCTTTAGAACCCTGTATTAGTCTACTTAGGGTATCTGTTAGTTGACTTAGGGCCACTATTAGTCGACTACCCCATTTCTCCTAGTCGACCAACTTCTTTATTAGTCGACCACCTATTCCACCTAGACGACTAACCTTGCCTATCTGTTATAATTGATTCCCTTCTTGAAACTGAACCCTACCCTCTAGACTTACATCACATATAGGTATCACTTGACTTGTCACTTGACAAACATCGTCTTCTATTCTTTCTCTCTCTCATCTTCACTCTACATATTTATATCACAGGTTATGGCGCATCCCGAGCTTCCGTGGATTTCGGATATTTCGGTATATTGGTGGTTCAGGCGAGTGTTCTCACTCGCTACCATCTTGCTTTACCTTCCATTGATTATGATAGTATTCTCGCTCTAGTCTTCATGTATTGTATTTCATGCTTTATATCTTTTATTGCTTTATGCTATGCGTGGCCGACCCTTCGTGGTCGTTGGACTTGTTGGACTTTGGACCATTGCTTTTACATTACCACTTGGCATTATTTTAGACCTGTCAGTATGTGCTACCATTTATCATATGTATATCACTTGGCAACTGTGTTATCATCTAACCACTTGCCATGCCACTATTTGGCAAGACCCTTTTATTATATCATGACTTACCTGACTATTATCAATTCTTGATATGATTGGTTACTTGATATACATCACCATTTATCATGCTATCTCTTGACACCAAGCATGATACACCGATTCTTATAATTATCACGATAAAGGGGATGTAACACCTGATTACCGTTATGTACTGATTACTGTTATGTATACCTGTTATGATATTGTTCATTCCCGAAATCTGATAATTATGTTAAAAAGCTATAAAAAGGACAACTTGTATGGGTATGGGAGGAAGTGATGGATGCCGGAATGATACCTTGCTTATAGTGATGGAATAAAAGTATATATATATGGATATATATATATACATTGGTGAAAGTGTTATGGCAACTATTATTAGGGGGACTTTGAGCCCCCAAACTGGTTCCAGGTGTATGGAAACCACTATAAGAAGTGATATCAGTTCTCCATCTACTTCCGTTAACAACCTTGGCTTGCTTATATATGGATGTATGTGGGTTGGCCGTACACCAGGTCACATACCTAGATATATGGGTCAGACAAGTAATAATAATAGATTCTGTTATGATTCCTGTTACACTTGCTATGCATGTTATGATTTCCGATATGTATTCCCGTTTGACTGTTATATGATTTGCAACTCTGATTCTATACGCTTGGGTTTCTGTGGCATGAGATAATGGTATATAGATGAGGGTTTCCTTGTTTGGATTATTCCTTCGATGTACTAGTCTCATGGGACCGTGACCTATGCGTATACAATCAATCTTGCCTATATCAGCTTTACTCTGGATTTCCTGTTTTATGATGATTATGTCATACCCGTTCATATATACTTCATTTGTGTTCTAACCCCCTGTCTTCTGAGTTTGATACTTGTGTTCCTCCTGGCTCGCCACCCGGCTTTGTATTCTACTCGCCTGGGGAGTTTCACTGACTCCCCTGGATTCTCACGTCCAGGTTATGGAGCTAGGAGCGGGTGGATTCTCCCAGTTGCTGTTCAGAGTAGCGTAGCGGTAGCGTGGAGCTTCAGCCGAACTTTCAGAGCCACATCCTTCCAGGCCCCCTGTATGCCTCTCGAGTTTCCTCTTAGCAACTCGTGAGTGCTCTTTTATACTCTTCACTTGTACAGTTCCTTGCATACTTGTATGTGAGCTCCCTTTTATACAGTTCATATATTGTATATCTTTTGTATTCCCGCATTTGCGCATATCTGTGATATTATATTATTGTAATATTCATCACCTCTGGTGATAACTCTGTGATTATATATATATGTGTTGGAATGTATAATGCACCATTTGCTTCCGTACTCTGATTCTTGTTTGTACTGATGCTTAGCGTATATACGTGAGGTAGTTCGGACTTGCGTATATACGTTGCAGTGACGTCCCCGTATCCGTGGAATCGGGGCGTTACAGGTTGGTATCAGAGCTTAGGCTCTAACTTCCTCAGTACGTCCAGACGGCAAATCAATGGTAAAGAGATTTGCAACTGGAATACATGAGTCTTGGTTATATATTCCAACTGCAAGTACAGAGTTATCTATTTCTTGACTATCTTTCCTTTGATTTCAAATCCCTCCTTGACTATCTTTCCCTTGATTCCTAATCACTCCTATCCTTTCCCTGTTTTGGTTTTATGTTTTGGTTTTATGAAGCCTTATACTATTTTAAGATATGACTAGACTAGAGAGGTAGTGGCTGGTTCAGAATGAAGCTATTATGTGATCTCTTCGGCCAATTCTATGAAGCTTGGTATTCTCCAGATCGATCTTGATCTGGCTATCTTTCAGAGGACAGCAGTCGGATTCTTAATTATCGGTCTTCTTTATTATGCTCAGGATTTTCGGGGTTTTCTTTATTACACAGCCACGACATCATCAGTATTATTCAGCATTATTCTAAAGATTTATTACACAGCCACAACATCATCAGCCGGAAATGCAGAGTATGATTATTATTCAGTTGACTTGAGAGCCCTACCTATAGTGCTTCGTATCTTAATCGGTATAAATTCCACCTTTGTCCCCTTTGTATTCAATTTGCCCCTTAACGAAATTTTTTGTAAGGTGGGTGGATTGTAATACCCCGTTCCCGGAATACATACTTAGTTGCGTATTCAGATTTTCTGATCGTATTTTTCGATTTGTTCCCTGTATTTGTTCAGTATTATGAATTCCTTGTATGATTGTTTTTTCTTGGATTTGGATTCGTGGACTCGGAGTCAGCCCTAGTCTGAACCGAAGGCCCGATCCTAGAGTATTACTCGGTTTGGTCTTTCCGGTGATTAGATTTGACCGATTTCAGTTTCAAATATTATTTTCCAATATATTAGATTTTCTGTGATTTTCTGGATTTTTCTGGGATTAAAAGGAATTTCTTCAAAACCGGTGTCGACCAGTGCCGCTGATCGATTCCCGAATTTTTATCTTACAAACTGTTTAGAATTTCTAGAGGGTTCTTTGGACATTTCTTCTTAGAATTATGTTTAATACTTAAATACTTTTTCTGAAGATTTTACGAATTTATGGATATTCCACCGGAGTCGGTAGATAACCGATTCCAGGATTTTTAATTCACACACAGCTAGGAATTCTAGATGGTCCTTTAGACTTTAATTCTTAGAATCACATTTTCTACCTACATTCTTTTTCTGAGGATTTTATGATTTTATGAAAATTCTTTCGGAGTCGGTAGGTAACTGATTCCGGGATTTTTATCTTTAAAACTATAAAGTATTTCTTAAAAAGGATTTCACTATTATTCTTAATATAATATTATGGATTTTTTGATGTTTATTTCGGGTCGTTCCGAGATACTTGACTTCGGGACGTATCCGGTATTTTCCCGAAAGATTTCCGCATCCACGACTCAATCCCGGGAATCTGTGTTTCTGATATTTTCATTTTTGGAGATCAAGAAAATATCTTCTCATTTCATTTCTTTTCCTTTTTCTTTTACTTTATTTCCTTTAACCTCCACCACAAACTCCTTTACTTCCACCCTAAGTTTCTCCACCTCACCACCTTCCACACACTTCCATTCAACCTCATCCACACAAACTCTCCACCTCATCATCTCCATGGAAAGCTTTGATTGGCCAAAGAGAACACCTCATCCCTCATGTGGCAAGCTCCTATTGGCCAAGAGACACCTCACCCTCCTCTTGCAATTAAGCCCCTCACAATTATTTAATTGCACCTCCTTCACAAATTCCAAAATCTATAAATACCAATCCTTTTCATTTCACTTTCTTTTTTCTCTTCTATTCACAAAAGAGAAAGCCTTCACTAGTTCCTCCTCCATCTCAACCTTAAATACCTACTTCCAAAACATTACCTAGGTCCTCATCTCCACCTCAACTACAACCTTGGATTGGGGATCGTCTCCTTCTTCATCGGAGATATCGCCTTGGATCATTTCCGACCACGATCTCTTCAAGCTTCACTTAGCCGATCTACGTGAGTATTTTTACTCACCAAGACTTAATCAATTCCTAGTGTACTTGTATCTTCATATCTTGTGTATATATGTCATCAAAATCATATTTTTAGTCTATCAAAATCAACCACCCAAAAATCTGTTTTCTAACCAAACAGCAGCAGTTTCCAGGAGTCCGGTCGACCGGCAGTCGACCGGGAGTCGACCGACGTGCACAGCGTGCACGCTGGGATAATCCGGTCGACCGGCAGTCGACCGGAAGTCGACCGACCAAACCTGGAGCTCACGGCCTTGTATCGGTCGACCGGCAGTCGACCGATCACTCGACCGACCTGTATTTTCGGTCGACCGGCCGTCGACCGACAGGCGACCGTCCTGGCACTGTTAGTGTACCGGTCGACCGGCCATTGACCCCAGTCGACCGTTAGTCTGTTTTAGGCCAAAATCTGTTTTCCTGTGGAAAAGTCCTAATTCTTTAGAACCCTGTATTAGTCGACTTAGGGTATCTGTTAGTTGACTTAGGGCCACTATTAGTCGACTACCCCATTTCTCCTAGTCGACCAACTTCTTTATTAGTCGACCACCTATTCCACCTAGACGACTAACCTTGCCTATCTGTTATAATTGATTCCCTTCTTGAAACTGAACCCTACCCTCTAGACTTACATCACATATAGGTATCACTTGACTTGTCACTTGACAAACATCGTCTTCTATTCTTTCTCTCTCTCATCTTCACTCTACATATTTATATCACAGGTTATGGCGCATCCCGAGCTTCCGTGGATTTCGGATATTTCGGTATATTGGTGGTTCAGGCGAGTGTTCTCACTCGCTACCCTCTTGCTTTACCATTCCATTGATTATGATAGTATTCTCGCTCTAGTCTTCATGTATTGTATTTCATGCTTTATATCTTTTATTGCTTTATGCTATGCGTGGCCGACCCTTCGTGGTCGTTGGACTTGTTGGACTTTAGACCATTGCTTTTACATTACCACTTGGCATTATTTTAGACCTGTCAGTATGTGCTACCATTTATCATATGTATATCACTTGGCAACTGTGTTATCATCTAACCACTTGCCATGCCACTATTTGGCAAGACCCTTTTTATATCATGACTTACCTGACTATTATCAATTCTTGATATGATTGGTTACTTGATATACATCACCATTTATCATGCTATCTCTTGACACCAAGCATGATACACCGATTCTTATAATTATCACGATAAAGGGGATGTAACACCTGATTACCGTTATGTACTGATTACTGTTATGTATACCTGTTATGATATTGTTCATTCCCGAAATCTGATAATTATGTTAAAAAGCTATAAAAAGGACAACTTGTATGGGTATGGGAGGAAGTGATGGATGCCGGAATGATACCTTGCTTATAGTGATGGAATAAAAGTATATATATATGGATATATATATATACATTGGTGAAGTGTTATGGCAACTATTATTAGGGGGACTTTGAGCCCCCAAACTGGTTCCAGGTGTATGGAAACCACTATAAGAAGTGATATCAGTTCTCCATCTACTTCCGTTAACAACCCTTGCTTGCTTATATATGGATGTATGTGGGTTGGCCGTACACCAGGTCACATACCTAGATATATGGGTCAGACAAGTAATAATAATAGATTCTGTTATGATTCCTGTTACACTTGCTATGCATGTTATGATTTCCGATATGTATTCCCGTTTGACTGTTATATGATTTGCAACTCTGATTCTATACGCTTGGGTTTCTGTGGCATGAGATAATGGTATATAGATGAGGGTTTCCTTGTTTGGATTATTCCTTCGATGTACTAGTCTCATGGGACCGTGACCTATGCGTATACAATCAATCTTGCCTATATCAGCTTTACTCTGGATTTCCTGTTTTATGATGATTATGTCATACCCGTTCATATATACTTCATTTGTGTTCTAACCCTCCTGTCTTCTGAGTTTGATACTTGTGTTCCTCCTGGCTCGCCACCCGGCTTTGTATTCTACTCGCCTGGGGAGTTTCACTGACTCCCCTGGATTCTCACGTCCAGGTTATGGAGTTAGGAGCGGGTGGATTCTCCCAGTTGCTGTTCAGAGTAGCGTAGCGGTAGCGTGGAGCTTCAGCCGAACTTTCAGAGCCACATCTTCCAGGCCCCCTGTATGCCTCTCGAGTTTCCTCTTAGCAACTCGTGAGTGCTCTTTTATACTCTTCACTTGTACAGTTCCTTGCATACTTGTATGTGAGCTCCCTTTTATACAGTTCATATATTGTATATCTTTTGTATTCCCGCATTTGCGCATATCTGTGATGTTATATTATTGTAATATTCATCACCTCTGGTGATAACTCTGTGATTATATATATATGTGTTGGAATGTATAATGCACCATTTGCTTCCGTACTCTGATTCTTGTTTGTACTGATGCTTAGCGTATATACGTGAGGTAGTTCGGACTTGCGTATATACGTTGCAGTGACGTCCCCGTATCCGTGGAATCGGGGCGTTACAAATACAACACCGCCTCCACCATACAACAAAACCCACATATCCAAATACAATCATTACATATACAATTATAATTCATCCAAAATACACACTCAACCACAAGCGTACTCGCAAAACCAAGGAATGGTGCTCGCCTAAAACCACAAACACTAGGCACGATCCGAGAACTCCGTGAACACCACGCGCACGCGCACGCGCGAGAGAAAGTGGAGTGAGGAGAGAGGTAAAGAGAGGAGAGAGATTGAAAGAGAAAATGAGAAAGGAAGAGAGAGTGTGGGAGAGAGTGGACATGAGAGAGAGGGAAGGGGGAGAGAGAGATTGTTCTCTGTATAAAAACAGAGAAAGAAAATAAGAGAAAGGAAAAAAGAAAAAAAGAAAGAAGAAGAAATAAAAAGAAAAAGGAAAAAAAAGAGAGGGGAGAAGGAGGCCTGGCCGACGGGCCGACCAGGAGGGCCGCACCGCGGCGCTGCCGTCAAGGGAAGAGAAGTAGGGGATGGTTGATGATGATGATGGTATCGGTAGGCGTGGTGGAGATTGGTGGTGAAGAAATTGAAAGTGATGATTGTTTTGGCGGTGACCTTGGTGGAGGAATGGAGGAGAGAAAGGAGTAGTGGCGGAGGATTGGGTGATGATGGTGGGTTGGTGGTGGTGATGAGATGGTGGAGATAAAGTTGAAGGAGATGGTGATGTTGAATGGTGGAGGTGATGGGGGGAGAAATAGGAGAAGGGAATGGAGAGGGAGAGGAACTAGAGGTGGTTGGTCGCTGTCCAGGCGGCCGAAGAGGGAGCCGGCGACGAACTTGACAATGGTGGTGGCCGGTGGAAGAAGGAAAAGTGAGAAATTGAGAGGTAGAGAGGAGAGATAAAGAGAATGTGAGTGATAGGAAAATCGGAAGAGAGTTGGAGTACAGTGGGGAGAGGGGATGGGGTTGGACGGCAGGGTAAGAGGAGGAGTGAGGAGCTGGCGGGGGAGAAAAAGGAAGAAAGAAAGAGAAAGAACGGAAAGAAAAGAGAAAAAAGGAAGTGAAAAGAAGAGGAATATAGAAATTAATATATTAAAATTAATAAAATAGAATAAGTAAGGAGAATCGGGTGGTGTTGACAGGTTGGCCAAGTGGGAGCCAAGGGAAAGAGGATGAAAGAAAAGAAAAGAAAAGAAACAAGAAAGTAAAAATATTATTATATTCAGTAAAATTTGTCTGATTCAGAAAAAAATGTAAAAAAGTCTCAAAAATAGAAAATATTATCTTGATGAACACTATGAAATTAGATTTAAGAAATTTAATTCAGTTTTTAAATTAAAAATTCTGGAATCAATCAGTGATACCGGTTAATATCAGTTCAGTCGAATTTTGACTAATTTAGAAAAATCTCAAAAAATGTGATAAAATAGAAAATATGATCCTGAAAAATAATATGAAAACAGATTCTAAAAATTCAACTCCGTTTATAAATTAAAAATCTGAGAATCGATCAATAACACTAATCAATACCAATTTTGAAGATTTTATAAAATAATTCAAAATTTCAGAAAATCATGAAAAATCTAAAATATTGAAAAATCATATTTGAAACTAAAATCGGTCAAATATAACTATTAGAAAGATTAAATCGAGTAGTACACTGGGATCAGGTCCTGGGTTCGGACTCAGGCTGACCCGAGATTCAAAAATCTGGATTTGATACCAAATGATAATAAAAACAATAATAAAGAAAAATAAAATATGGAAAAAAAATAAAATACGAGTGAAAAATCGGGATATGTATCTGGGTACATATTCTGGGAACGGGGTGTCACACCAATGGCCTAGATTCAAGGCGCTTGGTGGATATATTTCGCTCCCGGGTTTCGGCTCGCGATTTACCTATTATGTAATAGAAAACTCTCATGACGGGGGCTATCAGAGTCGTGAGATTAGTCGAAGATCACACTCGCTGTCTGCGTTGTGAGCCAGACACCCTGACAGATTCAAAAAAAAAAGTATATGCAATATACATATGATTTCCATCTCTATAATAAATGGTAATAAATGAATGCACGGGAGCTAGAATTAGAAGAAAGATAAAAGAAACATTACACTACACCTATACACGAATGGTTGCAAAGTTTTGTGGCGAGTTGCTAGGGTATAGTGTGTTTTTTTTTTTATTTTTACATGTCCCTGTCGGGCATTTGAATCGGTAACTTCTTGAGAGCAAATCTAAAGTCTATTCAGCGGGTCACAGCTCAAAAAACAAAATAAGTAAAACATGAATAGAAATCAGCTATCTCCTCGAAGGTGATGAACACTTCTTTATCCACATCCAAATCTTCAAACAATTCTGAATTGAAAGCAGGATTTGATAAAGCGGCCAAAAGTGGAAAGTTATTCAGCTGATTCCCCGTTGATTTCTTCTCAAATCTGACTTATTTGGAGGAGGGCTTAGAGATAGGAGGAGAAAAGCACAGGCTCGGGAAACACAGCTGCCGTGTGGGCCTTGGGCTTCGGCACAGCGTCATCCTGAGATTTATAGGTTGGGCCCAAAAGTTACTGGCCCAGGCCCTACACTCACTGTAATACATGAAAACTCATTCATTCATGGTAATTGCACCGAATATGCACAGACAGATGGCAAAGATTGGGCCACTGCTTTGATTCCAACCAATTAATCATAATTTCTTTGAATTTGGGAAACTCTGCATTTTTTACGTGTTTGAGTTGCCGACAGAGGAACAAGTTGTAGAGAGTTTCATGTTCAAGTCTCGGCCTTTTATAAAAAAAAGAAGAAAAATGTTAAAATTAATTAAGTAAAGAAAGAATTGTCCGTGTGACGTGAGAAATGTGGGGAAAATAATTATTGAATGTAATCCTTATTAAATATTATATATTACAATATACAATACCTCAATATATTTTTGAGAAATTTCAATTAGTCATAAAATCTATTATATATCAAATCAATGCAAGTTTAACATTTTTTTTAATCAGTTGTTTTTCAATTTGTTTCTCCTAATAATAGTGTTTAAGTTTCTAGCGTTTTAAATTTACAGACAAGCAAAACCGGTGTCACAGAGTTTCACATGTAAAAGTCGAATAAGCATAAAAAAGTGTTTAAAATTATCCAAATGCATATTGCAGTGTTGACAACAAACGTGTCAGAAAGTTTCCGTGTTTTTCAAATATTATATTGTTAGGGCTTGAATTTAGTTTCCCAAACACGTGTCCCACGTACGCGGTACACAAAAAGTGTATAACGGTGTACAAGACATTTTTAAAACAAGAAAATACACTCATGTTGTTGCTGTTGTAGCTCTTTCCCTAAAACAACTAATAAAAAGGAATTTTTTTTTTATATTGAAATTGAAATTTTTCTTAATTTCATATTCACCCTCAAAATCTCATATTTTCATATCGATGCTCCAAATCTTATAAGTTTGAACAAAACCTCTCTCGTTAGTTGTTATCTATTTTCTAACAGTAGGTGAAAATATTTTTTCTAAGCCCAATTTATTCAGATAATACATTCATTCTCTATTTCTTTCACTATTCATCTCTGTTTCTTTCACGGGCGTCGTTGCCGCCTCCGGCGTCTCTGAGCCCCCAACCGCACCCACCTCCTCGCGCTCGCCGGGCCGGAGATGGCCGGAGACTACCGGAGTTAGGGTTAGGTTGGAGAAGGTAAGTTTGTTGAGCGAGAAATAGATAAAGAGATGGAGGGGATAATGATAGTTCACATATTATTTTAGGATATCTGAATTAATAAAGAATATTTCAAGAATATTCTAATTTATAAACAGACAAACTAACGGATGGGGCATTTTTATCTAAACTTATAAGATTTACGGGTCGATATGTGTAACACCCTGAAAATTTTAAACTAGTTTATATATCTTTTATGCATGTTTAGATATGACCAAGTTTTTAGTTATCTGAAAAGTTATCTATAATTCAAATCTTGAAAACATAGCTGTTAGAATAGATTTAAAGTACCAAGTTTTCAATTTTGATAAAACTGTACATTAACTAAATCTTGGTGTATTAGTCGAATTATAAGAAGTATATGTCGATTACACTGCTGATAAATTGAGTGTATATTTTTTTTGGTTGATTAGTCAACTAATATGATCTATAAGTCAATTAATCTAGGTATTAGTCGACTTATAAAAAAGAATAAGTTGATTAGACTTCTGGCCAACAGCAGTTTTATACAGACACATATTCAGTATTTTGATCATAACTTTTTAATCTGATCTTTGATTGTTATAATTCAAATTACATGCGAAAGCTAACTTTAAGGATTACAAAATACCTTTTATGACCTTTTCGCGATTTGATTGTTTATGATATCAAAAATTGATTTAAAGTCAGATATATGCTGAGACAGTTTTCGTCCAGCTTCTGTAAGGGTTAGTCGACTACATAACTTAATAAGTCAACTAATCGAACCGATCTATGAACTATTAGTCAACTAATACCTCTTATAAGTCGACTAATCTGAGCGACAGAGCTGTGTTTTGATTGGACCCCAGTTTTTGTTGGCCCATACACCCATCACTCTAGTTTTGATGATGATTAACTTATGTAGTTTTCGTACTAATGGTCTTGTGTTTAATAAGTTTCAGATATTTGATCAAGATGTTAGTCGGTGTTTAGCTTCAACAAAAGATTCGAAGTCAATTTTGAAGCTAACACGTGTTGATTCAAGAGCTCGCGCATCAAGATCGCATCAAGTACTCAAGAGGAGTCTATCTCATTGATCAAGGTTTGAATCAAGTTAAGAAGGAGAAGAAGATTTTCAAGACTTGTGTTTTGTTTGTAGTTTTAAAATTTTATTTTAGACAAGATGTAAATGATAGATTAGTTGTGAATTGCTCAACCTTATACACACACACAAAATTTATATTGTGTTTTCATAAGAATAGTTTTGATTTTAGAAAATACAGTTTTGATTTTGAGCTTCAAAATAGACATCTTTATGTTTAATGGATAAAGTTCATCAAAACAAGTTTATATGTGTTTTGGATTTCATCCATGCACTTTAATGGTTCAAATGTTTAGAAAAACTTATTTGATGCTTCTATATCATGTGTTTGAGTTTTGTTTAAGTCAAAATTTTGTTTAAAGCTTATTGTCAAAAACATAGATATTTCATCTTATATGTGTATTGGATCATATCCATACACATTATGCTTCAAAAGTGTTTAAAGTATCTTGTTTTTGTATTTGAACAAGTTTTGCAAAAATCGTTTTTCAAATTGATGACTGTTTTTGAAAAATACGGTTTCCGTTTTAAAGCTTAGTTCTTTATCGCAAAATAGTTCAATATGTTCGTAATTTGTGTTGATTTTTGATCACACATATTTGTACTTCAAAGTATCTTAATGAACTGATTTTTGTGGATTTTATGTGATTTTATGAAATTTTATAGGATGTTAAAACATTAAGTTTTAATCCCTTTAATAACCCCAGACCTGGGCTTCTAGCGGTCGACTGACCGACCGAGCTAGAAGACGATCGACTGAGCGGTTGACCGATGTGCACAGAAACGTGCACAAGCCCTGGCTTGAGGGCCGGTCGACCGATCCAGAGAGTTTACTCTTTGGATTTGGCCCCGGTCAACCTAGCGATCGACCGACCTGAGAGCTTTCCTCTCTGTTTCTTACCTTGGTTGAGCGAACCGGTCGCCTGACATGTCAAGACCTGGGTGCGGTCTACCAGGCTGTCGACCGATAACCCCAAATGTCATAAATATGACCTTGGCCGGTCGACCGGCCAATCCGACAGGCCAATCTGGCCCCAACGACTAGTTTTCTGATGCCTCTATAAATAGGACTTTGGCCAGATTTTTAGGTAAGATTTTTAGGCTGTTTTCTAGAGCTCTTTTCTAGAGTTTCTAAGTAAGTTTTTAGAGCTTCATTTTCATATCCAAAAGAGAGTTTACCAAGAGTTTTCTCTTGTGTTTTAAAAAGGATTTCTTGAGTTTTCCTCCACTCATTCTATCTAGTTTTCTCACACAAACTTGAGCTTTCCATTGCTATATCCATCATCTAGGGATCATTTGTTATGAGAGTGTTTTGGTGATCAAGAGAAGTAGATCACCAAGTGTTCCACCCCTTTGTATGTGGAATTTGTAGAGGTGCGACCTCCGTAAGCTAGTGTGATTACGTGTGTTGTTCTTGTGGGAACAAGTGAGGGACTTGTGAGTTCAAGAGTTTTTGAGAGAGCTCGTTGTAGATGTTGCGGCACTGAGTGATCTTGCGAGATTGATTTTAGTGAAAATCCTTCATAGTGTTGAAGACGGCGACGTAGAGCAAATGTGCTCGAATCTCGAAACAATTCTCCCGTATTTGCGATTGTTCATCTCTCTCTCACTTGTGTTTTATATATCTTACATGCTTTTATTGTTCATCTATATATGCTAGATATATCTTGTGCTTAATTGATATACATGCTTGAGTTTGTTTGTGTGCTCACACTAGTATTCAACGAAGAGAGTCATACTGCACCTCAACTCTTAATCTAGAGGAATCTCAAGGAGATAATGTAGAGCCCTTCACCGAAAATTCGGCAACACTCTTTCGTTATACTTTGTGTGTTTGCATAATAGTTTTAGTTTGCATATTTAGTTTTAATTCCGCATTAGTTTTCCGTTTGATTGGCTTGTCACCTATTCACCCCCCTCTAGGTGACTTACAATTGGTATCAAAGTGTGGTACTCTTGATTTGGGTCTAACAACCTTGAGTTAAAGATTCCTATTTAGCTAATCACAATTTTTGTTTACACACTTATGGATTTCATGATACCTCTCATGTTTGATATTCTTAGCCTCCACACTTAGAAGGTTAAGATGTTTATGTACCTAAAAGCTTTAGGCATTCATGTTTATATGGCTTCTAATGGTATTCGTGTGATTATGTATCGCCGGAAATTAACTGTGTGCTTTATAGTATGCATGGACACGTGCACAAATTGTTGATTGAGATGTTTCATGTACTATGAGTTTAGTACCATGCTATAGGTATACCATGCTATTGTTCATATATATTTTTACCTTTATTTGCTATTTTATTCTTCGATCTAGAACTGAGTTAACCTCAGGATTTTAGCCAGAAGACATCTTTTGGGGTTTACTTGCTGGCACGTTGGCATCGTGGATTTTTTACTCCCTCTTTCAGGTTATTCACAGGTGGTCCAGAGAGACATTGAGTGACGAGGACTCGGGGTGGTCGTCGTTGCAGTTGACATGTAGATAGTGTGCTACGTAGACGAGTCACCTTTTTTGATATACTTGTCGTCTTTTGGTATTTTATTCATATGAATTTTTACTGTCGAGAGCATTGTAATAGTTGTTTATGTTTATCAGACTTAGTTTCTATTTACTTCTGTTCAGACATCCTTGTATCTAATGTTGAACTTTATATATATGGTCAAGTACTCTTTTTCTTGTTGTGTAGTAGTTTCTTTTGTAGTAACAGATATATGAGTTGTTATCTGTTTCATGCTTTTGTTATGTCTGATTTACTTTGATTGTATATCAGTCTGAATTATGTATCATATTATAACGACTCGAGTCCGCACCCAGACGGTCGCCGATGCGTAGACTTTCAGATCATTATAATATGAAAATATGAAAATTTCAGAAATGAATACGAAATTAAGAAAGATTGAGTTTCGATAAAAAAAAAAAAACCTGAATAAAATAATTTCACATTTTTATGTTTATTTTCAAAGAACAACAATTAGTTAATGTCTTTTTTTGACATCATGTTTTGATCACCATGACCCTCAATCGGCTCCTCTCTGCACATTCCCACTTACCTCACGCGAGATACCATGACCGACAAATTCAAAAGTTGTCAGAGGTAGTAGTTGTTGACGATAGCACGAAAATTTAGGAGCATGTAGTTTTCATAATTTGGTTTCCTTTGTTGTTTTTTGGGTAAAGTCTTTGTTCTAAGTCAGTGGTCTCTAATTAACAGTATCTAAAACCATTTACATGGTCGTGTTTAATTTCACAAAAAATCTAGTTAAAATTTCATTTCCTCACCTCACAATTTCTATTGACTCACAAGCTTGTAGCCAATTTTATCTCCTTTCGCCATCTTAGTAGACTTATCGAAAATTTTGAATCTTCATTCGCACCCCCATGAGTAGTCCCCATCAACAAACTATTGATACTTTAATTAGTATTAAACATCTTTTTCACGAAGTTGTTGGAGAGCCCAGAAGAAGAGAGGGCCTCAGAATTTTCCTTGCATTTCAAGTCATTAAACGCATCCAAAAACTTTGGTAGATGCCAAAATTATAAGAGTCTTATCAATAGAAGCTTGCGTCCATTTGTTCTCCTCACACTCACACCAACCAAATCCCGAGCCCAAAATCGAGTCGGGTCTAAATTAGTGGGTTCCGTTCATATGTGTGAGGCGAACACACATATAATAAGAGAACCAATCATGTATTGACATTATTGATCCTCTTATAATATATCTTATGTGTGTGGGCGTCACACACATATTATAAGAGATTATAAGAGTTTCAATCCACGTGTCTATACGAAATTCACTCTTTTATTGTATGTGTGTGTGACTCACACACATGAACTGAATCCCAATTTATTTGCCATTGAGCTTCACCCAAACTATTCCACCAACGCGAGAGAGAGAGAGAGACATGAGTCTCGTTTCCACCTGCTCTCTCCTCTTTACTTCTTAATTTGTTATTATTTTCTTTTAATTTTTTGTTTTACTGCGCTCCCACCCAATCATTATAAATCCCTACACAATTCAGCTCACTTCCAACATCGACCTCTCACCAACTCAACAGACTCTCTCTCTCTCTCTCTCTCTCTCTCTCTCTCTCTCTCTCTCTCTCTCTCGATCTCCGGTGTCGCCACCATGACTGTTGATGCCGAGTCGCGAACCTCCGGCGACGGCCAGACAGTTTGCGTCACCGGAGCCGGGGGATTCATCGCGTCGTGGCTCGTCAAGCTCCTCCTCGAGAGAGGCTACACTGTTAAAGGAACTGTGAGAAACCCTGGTGTGTACCTAAAATCATCTTAATTCTGTTCACATATATAAGCACTCTTACATGATATGGACTAATTCTTGATTCTTGCTTCATGTCTTTTGACAGTGGACCCTAAGAACGATCACCTCAGGGCGATGGAGGGAGCTGCAGAGAGGCTCATCCTCTGTCAGGCTGACTTGCTGGACTACGACGCGCTGCGTGCCGCGGTCGACGGCTGCCAGGGGGTCTTCCACACGGCGTCGCCGGTCACCGATGATCCTGTATGCGTGCATGCACGACACATGTTATGTTTGTTCAGAATCAAACTTAGTTTTGGTTAAAATTTGATGCTAAAGATAGATGGAAAAATTGGATGAATGCAGGAACTGATGGTGGAGCCGGCGGTGAGGGGAACCAAGTACGTGATCAACGCGGCGGCCGAGGCCGGGGTCCGCCGCGTGGTGTTCACGTCCTCCGTCGGCGCCGTCACCATGGATCCCAACCGCGGGCCTGACGTTGTCGTGGACGAGTCTTGCTGGAGTGATCTCGAGTTCTGCAAGAACACCAAGGTTCTTGATTAAATTTTTTGATTGACCTCGTTGATCCCAAATAATAATAATAATAATAGTAATAATAGTTTCTGTCACTACAGTTTTTCTTGATAATTAGACGCACCTAACACGACCTATGTGGCATCAGATTATGTTATGAGACGTGTCACATTTTTCGTTGGTTGAAGGTTGCGAGCTTTGCAAGAAATTCAACAGATAACATCTCACGCTTCGGACGGCCTGGCATTTATTTAATCATATAATTATATTTATGCACATCTGAATGATTTGATTCTTAATCTAATAATTACTTGACCATTGCCAATGGGGACTCCTGTAACAAAACTGCTTCACTTCACTGTTGGTTTGTCTTCAAGTCACTTAGGGGTTCAGCTCATGTGCCTGAGACACACACATATTATAAGAGAGCTAATTTTACGTTGACACGTGAGATTTACAATATTATAAGAAGTTCAAGGACTTTAAAGTTTTGTATTTCTGAAACCCGACATCTTATTCAGGTGTCAAAACGAGATTAATTATGTTATAATGTGTTTGGCTCACACGCATGAACCAAATCCTTGTCACTAGAGGGATACGTCATAAATACTTACTTTTCTGTTTCTTCCTCATAATTGAAGAGAAATTTATTAAAGTGACACGATTGGTGCACGCAGAATTGGTATTGCTACGGTAAAGCAGTGGCAGAACAAGCAGCGAACGAGGAGGCTGCGAAGCTGGGTGTCGATCTGGTGGTTATCAACCCGGTGCTGGTTCTCGGCCCGCTTCTCCAACCGACTATAAACGCCAGCGTGATGCACGTGCTCAAGTACCTGGACGGCTCGGCCAAGACCTACGCCGACGCCGTGCAGGCCTACGTGCACGTGCGCGACGTGGCCGAGGCCCACATTAGGGTTTTTGAGGCCCCGGAGGCCAAGGGACGGTACCTGTGCGCGGAGAGCGTTTTGCACAGAGGCGACGTAGTGAAGATCCTTGCCAAGCTCTTCCCCGAGTACCCAATTCCCACCAAGTAAGCTCTCTCTCTCTCTCTCTCTCTCTCTCTCTCTCTCTCTCGTACCAAAACTGAGCTTAAAATCGTAGTCTTACGTAAGCATGACGACATAAATACCTCATCACTTGTTTAGTACTTCGTCTGTATTTATTTGAGCGGACGACACATCACGTAGTGTTGAATTAGGTGAGAATGCAACGCTTGCATCTCATCCATTTGTGAGCGATTCGGACAGCAGTAGGCTTGATGTGCTCGTTTAACTACCCAAAGCTACAGCATTTTCATTCTCTCTTCAAAAACACAAAAATGATTTAAACAATTTAAATTTTTATTTATGTCCACATCACTCAACTTTCGTGTGTATTACGGATAAAGATTAGTCCCAAACATCTCCATCAGCAGGGCCTATCTAGTTCCCAATCATCTACACAAATTATATATTGTTTCATTTACAGAAAATCACAGTACATTGTGAACATTTCCATCCAAATGTCCAACCATTATCATAGATACTGTTTTTGTGTTTTTTTCGCCTTTTCCGTAGAGACAAACGCCGTCACGGCCGTCGAGGCCTAATTTAGGTTACTCAAGTAGCAATCACGGTCTCTTAAGAACCGTTTGTTTTGCTGAAAAGTTGACAAAAATTATGAAAAAGTGAGGCTCATTGTACTTTTTTTTTTCTCTCTTTAGAGAGTTATTTGTTTTGCTGGAATCTTTTTGAGGGAAAATCTTCTCTCTGTGATGATTCAGTTTTCAGAAAATAGTGAGAAAACTGGCTGTCAGTTTTATTTTTTTGATTTTCTGAAACAAATAATAGGAAGTTTCTAACTCTTCTCGCTGTCTGATTAGGACATTAATGATTTTTTTTAGCTGCAAAATTTCTTGTCCTCTAATTGATTACAATGCTGTTGTGACACATGGCACACAAACTCATAATATCTTAGGTAGTATTTCCCACCGCATATTACTCTCTGTTGTGAGTCGATTATAGTCCAAAATAGATAGCCATCTATATTCTCGATAAAGGAGGGGTAGGTGAGGTTCTGCTTTTTTAATCACGGGGAGGTGTGGGCCCGGGGTACAACTAGCGCTGCTTTCTTCGAGATGTGGTCCCTACAACCGGCCGGTGGTCCCTAATCTTTTTCCTTGTTGGCCACAAACACAATAGTGGAAGTGATCCTGCAGTCCACCAAGTCTCCACTAGAGACGGGCATCCCACAAGATACATCGAACCAAAACCAATAATATTCTCCACTTACATCGTAGCCAGTATCCTCTCCACATCTTTGAACCTTTCAAATAATAAACCAACAAATACTCTCTGTGTTGTCATGTTGAAGCTATGTGATCTTCTGTGGGATCTCAAAATCTTTTTCAAACTGTCTCCTGATATTGGAGGTCACTGGTTGTTTCTGGCCCCCACCAACCATCTATCTATTTTTTTTTTTTTTTTTTTTTTGAGAATAAACGGTGAAGCCCTTGAGCTCCCCCGTGTTTCATTGATAAGTTGTTAATGAAAACAGCTGCTGAAAGTAAATACAGAACATAACAGCTGCAATGCACACACAGATGCGAAAGAAGGAAAATAAAAGTATGACAACATGGGCTGCCTAAGAACCTTTGGGGCTTCCTAACACAAAATACACGCAAGCTCTTGCAGCAAAAGTCAGGTTAACACCAACCATCTACCCATTGGTCCTCCACAATGTGAGGGAAGACCAACTTGTATAATGAGAACTTTCTGTCAAAACACCAATAAGTTTTCCCTGCTTACTTTCCACAAAGGGCTCCTTGGTGAAGTGGGCAGCCCATCCAAACAAATCCTACCAACCGTGAAGACTTGGACCCTGGAACATCCATTGTCCTCTTTCAACATCAGTGGCTTTCAGTCTTGAGGAGTGATGTTGAAAAGGCTGGCTGTGACACCAAGAGGAAAACAGAGAGGCTATCTATGCGTTTGGTATCTGTCCTTGTCAAGGGTTGATTGCTTTCAAACGATCGTATGTGTACAAGGCAAATGTATGCATTTCAAATAAGGTGGTGGTAGAAGTATTCCATAGCTACGATTCTATTAGATATGTCTAAGATTAAAAATACAAAACGGTATTGGTGATGCGCAGATGCAAGGACGAGAAGAGTCCTCGGAAACAGCCATACAAGTTCTCGAACCAGCGGCTGAGAGAGTTGGGTCTGGAGTTCACGCCGGCAACACAATGCCTCTACGAGACTGTCAAGAGCCTCCAGGAGAAGGGCCACCTCCCTGTTATTCCTTCAGAGGCACCACCATCGCTTCAGCTCTAATATAAAGCTTAAGCTTCGGCCGATGTTATGAATTATGCTGAGAGATTTAATTATTATGTTGCATGTAAGGTTTTTGGCTATGGTGTTCAAAGAACAGTATGTTCTGATAACATCCCAGAATTTTTTTTTTTTTTTTTTTTTTTTTTTTTTTTTTTTTTTTTTTTTTTTTTTTTTTTTTTTTTTTTTTGAGATCTCCAAGTACAAAAACCTTTGTGACATGAAAGAACATGTGTATAATGATGATGTTATGGTAATATGCGCCTCTAGACTCTCTTAGTCTACATACAAATGCACATATATTTGAGCTTGTAGATCTTCAATAACACTCTGATTATGCCACTGCAAAGAAAGGTTGCATGCAACCTGAACATTTTTCTCCCCAATATTACGAGAGAAGGCCTTGACCTTTATTCATATAAGAGGTGCAGATAAGTTTATGAAGTAAAGATCGGTTCATTTGTTAAGTAAATGCTCTCTAGATATTATGAGTTACTGATCTTTTCCACGACCTTTCTAATTCACCCAATTCACCCAAAAACAGGCTGCACTGGGGCTGTTTGGATTCGAGGAATTGGGTGGAAGTGAGAAAGTGGGAAGTGTCTTTTCTCATTTCCGCTATTCATCCAAATACCGGAAAAGAAAAATGAAAAAAGTTATTTTCTTTTTCTCTTTTCTTTTTTACACAACCATTTCCTCACTTTCAGAGTGTTACAGTTAATGTTGTGGTCATGTAAATCTCATTTGTAACAAGTTGTAGCACAAAATAGTTATCAATTGCATTCAAATTACAATCCAATTTTTATTTTTCTTAATTAATTTTTATTTTAATATTATTTTGCGGTCAACTTTGTGGTCAACTGTTCCACTTCCACTTTCACATTACCATCCAAACACCAGAAAAGACATAACATTTTTCAAACCACACTTCCCAACAATATCCAAACACCGGAAAACTTACTAACCAATTCTCAAGTTTCAAAGGGAACTATTACCACTTCCTACACTTTTTCACTTCCTCACTTCCACCCTTAACCAAACAGACCTTGTTGGCCTCCTTTATCGCCCGTTACTTCCAATGTTTCTTCCCCTTGTAAGTTACAGTATTTGGTGAACACCACCATAGCAAAGTAATAGAAGACTCTTGCACTCGTGCAAAAAGACTACTGGAAGGTAGTCGGCATAACAAAGAACATGTTGTGTGTACACACATATTTGAGCAAAAACCTGAACTAATTCGATCTCAATACATCTTGGATATAGTTTTCATATCTTGTGTCATTTACTCATCATTGATCATCTGATTGATTAAAAATTTTACACCAAGCTCCTGGCCAAATATCTTCTTCTTTGAATAATAATCTATATAGCCCGGAACATTTTACAGTTTCCCCTTCCCTTTCAAGTCCACATCATTCAATGATATAAGCAAATATAGAAACAACCACAGATTACCTAACTACAAATTCCACGCTAATATGTAATTTCAACCTTTTCCACGCGATTAGAAGGCTCTGTTTCTCATTCCAATATAAAAATTCTCTTCACTTACCTAAACTCTTTCCTCTTTGGGCTATATACATCATTCGGCGTGGATAATCTTTACCAAGGTAATCTTCTTCAGAACTGAATATACCCAGTTCGATATCTTGGCTTCCAGAGTCCAGACTGGAGATCTGAGCAATGTGCAACTCTGAGCAGACAAAACACAGTTACGCATTGCTAAAGCCTGAAGCTCCAGCTTTGTCTGAATGAAAATAGTCTGATTTCCATCTTACTGTAACATGCCCCTTTGCCCTCTATCCTTCCCAGCCTTCAAACCTGGACCTTGTTAATCTGCAGCTACAATAGAAACCCTAAGTTCACAAAAGACTAGCGAACAAGAAGATCAAAACCCCATGAAAATCTCTACTCAGTAAAAGCAAAATGAAGATAATGATTTTAACATCTCAGCAGATATTGAAGGTCCATCTTCTGAAAAGAATAATCCAACTAACATTGCATTTTCCACAACTCAGGGAATTAAAATATAAAAAATTTAATTCAATCAATTATTCTCATGGCATGATCCATGTGATTAATTATTTTTTGATCCATTGAGATATGTCTTACAAACACTCAATACGAATATTGTCTATGAAAGAAAATACTGAGCTACTGTTGTCTAAGTACTAATTGTTGGTGCAGACTGCAGATGCTACATCACTGATCTTGATGTCAAACTACTGAAATTCAAACCAAATCACGTAGAAGTTGCAAAAAAGTCTAGTCAAAACTGAACCGAACCGACTCCATTAGGCCAACCACCACAATTGAAGCCAAATCACCTCATCACTGATATCAAAATGGAAATGAGGAATACAGCAATGGAGCTGCAGTTCCCCACGCACACAGAGAGAGAGAGAGAGAGAGAGAGAGAGAGAGTCAGTTTACTACCTGAGCGGTTGGATCTCAGTGTTTGATTCTCCTTTCCCTCTTCTCCCCTCTAGCTTCCCCACACCTTCTTCCTTCTCCTCTGCTTTATCCTCATCTGTTTCTCTCTTCTTCTTTCTCTGCGTGTCTGTGTTCTTTTGGGTTTGGGTGCTTGTTTACTGGACCCTGGCTCTTCCGATCCCTCTGGTTCCCTTCCTTTTTTTTTTTTGTGTGCACACGGGTGTTTGATGGAATGTCTAGGGGTGGCAAGAGTTTTGCTGAGTGCCTTCCTCCACCGCAGGGAGGCCTGGACGACCGGTCGGAGTTCAGAAGGCCAAGGCGGAGGGGCTTGAGGAACTGTTGTCACCATTGTGGCCAGTTGGGCCACTGGAAGGCCGAGTGCTATGTGGTTTTACTTTATTTCGTTTGTTGTCGGCCTGGCCACAGGGACAGTAGGTGCCTAGCTCGAACAGGGCAGAGGTGAATGCTTCCTCAGAGGATGTTGGCGTCCGCGGCGTCGGGGGGAGGCTATGGTCAACGGCCGAAGGTTGTCGGTGGAGCTGGCAGGGAGACATGTCGGTGCGAATCGGACCGAGTAGAGAGACTATCTCAGGACTCATCATCGGTAAGGAACTATTCCTCTGTTTTCAGCTAAACAACGACGAGGACGAGTTGGCTTCAGGGGCTAGGACATTCTCTGACGTCGTTAACAAGGGATTGGTTATCTCGTCGGAATCCTTCAAATTCTCTGTCCTCATGGGCTCCTTTCCGGCGGCAACGAGTTGAAACGACGATGAATTCTCTGCTCACGTTGGGTCCTCCAGGCTGGTTGGACAGGAGATGGTGGTTTGTCGGTCGACCTCTGCCACTGGAGTGTCGCCGCCGGAGCGAGAGGTTGAGGTTTCATCTACCTCGTGTCTGAGCTCGGTAGGGGAAGCGCCGCTGATCGCAAAGGCAAACTGTCCAGTTGTGGGTGAGGGTATGGGTGACTCGGAGTTCGGGCCTCTCCCATCTCCATCGTCGGCGGTGAACACTGCTTGCGATGTCGTTTCCTCCCCCCGAAGCGTCACGAGTTTCAGAGAGTTGCACATCATCGACGATGGATTGGGCCGCAACGGAAACAAGGGAATGCCAGCGGGTCGTTGACTTATAGCGGCGAAGACGGCGCTGAGTAGTGCAATTTGCTAGCGAAGATTTGAATTTAAACTTCTGCATGGATGGGTCCATTGACATGGGTAATGGATACGGAGAGGGGGCTAAGTCATGCGAATGCAGTTTGGATCCGGATCCGATTAGGGTTCTCAACCCATGTAATGGGCTTGGGTTGTTTGGGCCTTCAAAAAAACACCCAAAAACTACCTATTCTTGGGCCGGAGGGTTCTGAGCTTGAAAAAATCACAGATAATGCTCGAGTGAGGCCGGGGGGCACTGGGATTTCAAAAACCACATGTAATGCACGTGTCAGTGGTCCAAGGGCGAAGTGGAGAGGGCCTTAAGGCTTAAACAAGGGAGGTTTTATTGCAGCCCTGGGCTTATGGCCGAGGATGGAGGAGATGCTCGTAGAGCTCAAGAAGAGAGTGGTGCTCTTTTGACGCGAGTTCGAAAGAGTGCTCTGAATCAGACTTTTCCCTATATGTGATTAATTTCAACGAGACGGTAAACGGAGGTGTTGTGAGTGAAGAGTTCATGCTGAACAGTAGGTAAGAGAATACAGGAATACTTCCTGAACGATTTTGATAACTTCATGGGGAGCTTCCCTCCAGTTATCAACCTAAGCGGAAGGTTTATAAGAAGAAAGACATAATGAACCAGAAAGGTTCAGCGAGATGATTGGAGGTTTCTTCTTTTGGAGGAGAATTCCGTTGAGGAGTGGAAATAGGTGTCACTGTTGAAGTAGATTGGTTCTGCTAGGGCCGAGACAAGTTAGAAGGAGATGGATAATTATCATCAGAGGAGAGTACGATGGATATGATCAGACTGATAATTGCAGTATCAGAGTCTCTTAGGCGCTTGATGACTTCGCATGAACGTCGACATGACGTTTGGATGGCAGTGATCTCCTATTGGAATTATATTTTCTTAAAGGATCAACTTTGTATTTTTTACATCTTTGTACCCTCCATTCTTGAGGTAAATACTTGTTAATGAAATGTCGGGGGGCTTTATTAGCCTCACAGTTTTTTTCCTTAAAAAAATAGATATTGTCTATGAAAGAGTTTCCCTCGCATATATAATAATTCCAACCACTGGCCTCTTTTTCCAATCAGCATGTATAATTACAAAATTCAACTACTTGTAACCAGAGTAACCGACTGCCTAATGTTCTACAATGGTAAGGCAGATTTTTTGTCCTATGTCCTAACCTGCGAATAATAGTTACAACCAAGCAGTGACTCAAACCTTACTGGATGTCATTAATGATATCTTTGCTATAATCATCTCTATGATGCTCGTCACCAGGTCATCTCAGCTATAACGCTCCACTCAGTCACACACATCATACTTGCAGCTTTAGTTTGAGATCTGTGGGCGGTCTCAACCCTTAAAGATCACAAATTCTTCATGGTTTCTCATAGGTCTCAAATAAACTTCGAAGTTTATGTGATCACCCATTCTAAGCATCTACTTTTTGCTGTCCATGTCAAACTTCATTTGCATTACAAGCCAGCAAAGGCAGAAGCAGGTTTCGGAGATGAGACATTCACAACCAAGTAACCATCCAACACCGACACACACAACAACAACACGCACACGTATTATAGTATCAGTGATTCACTATGTTATATTATAGTATAGTATTCTAACTTATATATGAGTTGCTTTCTAGTTTGAAATTATTCAATATCTTCATAATACCATACGAGTTTTTCATTTATTAGACTGTGAAAGGTAAACCTGACCCAAACTGAGCTGCCTGACCCGAACCCGATTTGCCCGACTTGACCTGAACATAGAAATTAAAATTCGGGTTGAGTTAAGGTTTGGAAGATCAGGTTAGAGTGTTGGGTTCAGGTTTGGAAGATAAGGTTAGAGTCAGGTTGGGGTTCGGGCAATGTGTCCTAAGTTTGGGTTGGGTCGTGGGTTCACCTTCAACCGGACCCAATTGCAATCCTAGGAAATTCCAAGCTTAACAACCTACTTCAACAAATGAAAGTAAAGCATGTATGTGATCATGTATGAACTTTGAAGTATATTTCCTTTTATTCACACCTACACGCACTCACAAGCACACCTACACGCACTCACACAACATATATCACGAGAGGTGACTCACATTATTGCCAAAGGATGACTTGTAAGAAAGACATTAAAGTAAAAACAAAGTATCCTTTCAATTAGAAGAAGGGGTTGGCGTTGTGAGAGATGTTTTTGAAGCTAATCTGTGCATAACATAAATTTGAAGCTGACTGGAAGGCAAGACATGAGCAGCGAGAATGTATATGACGGACCAGGTCCACCTATGTGAGAAACATAATTTAAGAGAAAATTCTTATAAGAGTTAAGTGTAATAGGAATGCTTCTTGAGCTCGAATGATTTGGTTTGTGTATGACACAAGATAAATATTGATCCTAGGATGAAAAGGGTGCATATTGAAGCATGAGGAGATGAAAAGACGGTTAATGTGATGCTTACCAGTTAAGAGGGAAGGATTAAGTGGTGGAGATCGTATTCATGGATATCGGATTTGTTGGGTATTCTGCTTAACAAGAATCAATCTGACAACTTATCAAGATCACTGAGATATCAACAATCTAATTGGCCAGGTCGGCAAATATCAGGTGGGAGGTTTTCCGTTCAATAGAACGTTCCTTAATTCAAGAACCACCTTTCAATTTCCTTCCTTGGTTTAAGCACCAATTAGACTGAATCCAAGTCAGTCTCGATATACTGTAAAGTATATCCCCTGTATAAAGGACTTAATCCACTTATACAGTATCACTTAGACTGAATCTAAGTCAATCTCGATATACTGTAAAGTATATCCCCTGTATAAAGGACTTAGTCCACTTATACAGTATTTGAAGTGAGGTACGCTTACAGCGAATCTCCTTAAGACAATTACGTCCCCCGCACTGGTGCTAACGGGATAATGGACGCTGGTCTCCCAAGATACAACACTTCTTCACGGTATTTGGATAGCACTACCAAATTACCGTACGGTCGAACCGTAGTCAACCAGTACCTACACAGGATTAGCAAAACAGCGGTATAACGACAAATTTCAAATGAATATTTGTCTTACTCTTTTGGAGGAACACCCACTGTTGAGGACGTAGGAAGGTTGAAGAATTTTGACAGAATCTCCTTTAGGAAGTCGCTTTGGATTCCCACTTCACTTGGAAGTCGCGGATTCCCACTTCGTTGGAAGTCGCTCTGGAAGTCGTGGATTCCCACTTCGCTGGAGCCCAGTTCAGAACCGAAGTCAGAACTTTTAGAGAGAGAGAGAGAAATCTCAGATTTGGTGTGTGTTAAAATGAGAACTTGGAATGCTTTATATAGCATTCCAAAAGGGGCCTTCAGGTCTGAACCCAACCAAAGGCTGCACCCTTTGGCCTGCCAACTGGTTCGCACCCTTTGGCCTGCCAACTGGTTCGCACCCTTTGGCGGATCGGTTCAGATCCTGACAGCGGAGCGGGCAGTCCAACAGGTTCGCAACCTGTTGGTGGATCGGGTCCGGTCTGGTTTGGAAGTGGATCTGGTTCGGATCATACCTTGAGACCCAATTCAAAAAGAACCAGGCCAGGTAGGGAACCCGATCAGACCCAGACCCAGACCCAAACCCGGACCCGACCCGGACCCGGCTCCGGCACCGGCCGGCGCCGGCCGGCCGCCGCCGCCGCCGCCAGCGGCGGCGCGCGCACACGCACATACGTGCATAGTTCTCTCCTTTTCGCGCGCGAAAACTCCAAGTACCCAAAGGGCACGCCCTTTGTTCTCAATTTTCTCTATATATATACCACAAACTTCCATCCCAAGGCCAATGTGGGACTAAATGCTTTAAGCTACCTTTAGTCCCGTTTTGGCTTTGAATTATGCAATCTTTGGACTTGAATATCTCATTCATTCGAAGTCGGAATTGAACATGTGAATATACCACGTTCATCACAAATGGAAGGAGAACACACTCCAACCATCATCCGGTTGATTCCATCAACGGATTTTGCCATAATTCAACTCGAAGATTCACCTTTATATTCTTCAATTCCAACAATCCCCCACAATGAATGAGAGATTCAAGGAATGACACACAAAGAGACTGACTCTATTGTGAAAGGTACTTGTGAAAAGAAACTGCATAAGGATAGGTGAACTAGGTCTTGAACCTTCCATAGCGAAAGCTTTATCGGACTTACTGGCTAATCAGTGAACTAGGTCTTGAACTGTTAGCCGTTAGTGTAAGTCAAGTCAACAAGCTTCACACAGTGACTTTCCAAATCAACTTTGGTTCTCTGTTGTGTCCGTTTTGGCCCTGGACATTCTTGGTTTCAGAGAGTATCTTTAGGGAATAACAGCCTCCATAGAGATTCCCAAAGAGCCAACCCAACTCTATACTCACATAGGTGATGGACCTATGAAGAGTAGTCTACTCTACTCCACTTGTATAGTAACAAGATATAGGCATCATTAAAAGCGTTAAGCTTATCCTTAATCCACTTGTAGAAAAGCACTTATGTGCACCTTAGGAATGGATTGGAGTCAAGCTCCCAAGTGCTTACTTGCTGAGTCAATCATAACTAGTTTTTCCTCTTGAACTTAGTCCGTGGGATCTCCAGTCGCTAAGTGAGGTTTCCATTAAGCTGACTCGGTAAGGTTAGGCTTTTAGACCCATTCCCCTCGATGCGCAGTTTATACGCTCTCCACTTAAACCTTTAGTAAGCGGATCCGCTAAATTATCCTTTGACGATACAAAGTCAATAGAGATAATTCCATTTGAGAGCAACTGCTTCACGGTATTATGTCTACGACGAATATGTCTAGACTTACCGTTATATATCACATTTTGTGCCCTAGATATAGCTGCTTGATTGTCGCAGTGTATACATATAGCGGGCACTGGCTTTTGCCATAACGGTATATCTTCTAAGAATTGTCGAAGCCATTCTGCTTCTTCTCCAGCCTTATCTAAGGCTATGAATTCCGATTCCATAGTGGAACGGGCAATACATGTTTGCTTAGAAGATTTCCAAGATACCGCTGCTCCTGCTAGAGTAAATACGTATCCGCTAGTTGATTTTGATTCCTCAGAATCTGCAATCCAATTAGCATCACTGTATCCTTCCAGTACAGGAGGATACTTTCCATATCTCAAGGCATATTCCTTGATATGTGATACGTAACCCAATACTCGTAGTAGAGCGGTCCAATGTAGATCACTAGGATTACTAGTATATCTACTCAACTTGCTTACAGCGTAAGCAATATCGGGTCTAGTGCAATTCATTAAATACATTAGACTTCCGATAATCTGAGAATACTCCAACTGGCGTATTCCAGTTCTTGTATTCTTATGAAGGTGGACGTGTGGGAGAAAAGGATTTGTATTCTCTTTTATCCCATGATCCTTGAATCTTTCTATCATCTTATCCACGTAGTGAGATTGAGATAGACTGATTACATCTGGTGTTCTAGTAATTTTAATGCCTAAAATTACATCAGCAACCCCCAGATCCTTCATATCAAAACTGTTGGATAACATTCTTTTAGTGGACTTAATAATCTCAATATTAGTCCCAAGTATCAACATGTCGTCTACATAAAGACAGACAATGATACATGCATCTCCAACTGTTTTCGTGTAAACACACTTATCGCATTCATTGATAGTGAATCCATCTTTGATCATGACACTATCAAATTTCTCATGCCATTGTTTGGAGCCTGTTTTAAACCGTATAAGGATTTTACCAATTTACACACCTTGTGTTCTTGGCCCTTGACTTTAAATCCTTCAGGTTGCTCCATATATATCTCTTCACTTAATTCACCATTTAAGAATGCAGTCTTGACATCCATTTGATGGATATCTAAGTTGTGCAATACTGCAATCGCAATCAACATCCGTATGGACGTTATTCTTGTTACTGGTGAATAAGTATCGAAGTAGTCAAGTCCTTCTATTTGTCGATAACCCTTGGCTACTAATCTAGCCTTGTACTTATCGATAGATCCATCGGGTTTTAATTTTCGTTTGAAAATCCACTTACACCCAATTGGTTTACTTCCAGGAGGCAAGTTTACCAATTCCCAAGTATGATTACTTAGTATGGATTCTATTTCGCTATTTATAGCTTCTTTCCACATTTGTGCTTCTGGGTTTGACATAGCCTCTTTAAATGTTTGAGGCTCGCTCTCAATAGCGTATGCTATGAAATCTGGACCAAAAGATTTTGAGATTCTAGATCTCTGACTTCTTCTTGGTTCAATTTCCGCATTTACAATTGGTTCCTCGAGGCTTTCGTCCCTGAACGCCATCTCGTGTGTTCTTTTCCCAGAAGTCTTATCTGCTTCCCGTTTGTACGGAAAGATATCTTCAAAAAACACAGCATCTCGAAATTCGATAATCATGTTTACATGAATATCAGGTATTTCTGATTTATGAACCAGAAACCTATAGGCACTACTATTCAAGGCATAGCCTATGAATGCGCAGTCTATAGTTTTTGCTCCCAACTTAGTCTTTTTAGGTAATGGTGCTAGCACCTTTGCAAGGCACCCCCACATTTTGAGGTAATGGTAGGAAGGTGTCCTTCCATGCCATAACTCGAATGGTATAAGACCAAGTTTCTTGTGGGGTACTCTATTTAGAATATGATTTGCAGTTAATAGAGCTTCCCCCCACAAGTTCTGCGGAGCTCCAGAACTTACGAGCATGGAATTAACCATCTCCTTCAAAGTTCTGTTCTTCCGTTCAGCAATTCCATTCTGCTGAGGAGTGTATGGTGCTGTAGTTTGATGTATTATACCAAAACTAGCACATAACTCACTAAAATCATTTGATTCATATTCTCCGCCTCTATCGGATTTTAGAATCTTGATTTTCTTGTTGAGTTGATTCTCAACTTCGGCTTTATATGTTGTAAACATATTTATTGCCTCATCCTTACTGTTCAAAAGATACACATAACAGTATCTTGTACAGTCATCGATAAAAGTAATGAAATACTTTTTACCGCCTCTAGTTGGCATAAACTTCAAGTCACATAGATCGCTATGAATTAACCCTAAAGGTTCTGTATTTCGATCTATTGAGTGAAATGAATTTTTAGCCAACTTGGCCTCAACACAAACCTCACACTTGCGAATTTCTTCCAGTTGAGTTTAGGAATATATCCCAGATTAGACAAGTTTTCAAAGACTTGTAATTTACATGCCCTAATCTAGCATGCCACAAAATAGGAGACTCAAGCAAATAAACAGAAGAATTTTCTTTATTTATAAGCTTCGGGTACAAATACACAGACTTTTTGTCTACCACTGCAACATTGTCTTTAAAAAGACCATCAACAAGATTCTTGTTTTGTTTGAGACGGCTGCGACATTCATTCGCCTTATGCCCCTCTTTGTTGCAGATGTAGCAAGTTCCCTTGAAGCGCATGTTCTTGCCTTCTTGGACCTTGCCTTTGTACCCCTGGAAAGTCTTCTTCCGATTTAAGCCTTTGGAAGTAGACGCTTTCCCCTTTGAGTCTTCGATCACATTTGCTTTTGCTTCGTAGGAGTTCTTACTGCTCCTTTTCTCGGACTTGCGGTTGTCCTCCTCAATACGAAGCCTCACAATGAGATCTTCCAACTTTAACTCCTTTCGCTGTGCTTAAAGTAGTTCTTGAAATCTCTCCACGCAGGTGGGAGTTTCTCCCACGATAGTAGCAACCTGAAAAGTTTCAGGTAGGATCATACCTTCGACTTCTATCTCATGCAAGATAAGTTGGAACTCTTGCACCTGACTGATTACAGTCTTGCTGTCCACCATTTTGTACTCCAGAAATCGTCCAACGACGAACTTCTTGGTACCAGCATCCTCAGTCTTGTACTTCTTATCAAGACTGATCCATAACTTCTTTGCCGTTGTGATAGGACTGTAGACATTGTAAATAGAGTCATCCAGTCCATTTAAAACATAATTTCGGCAAAGGAAGTCACATTGAGTCCATGCATCAGTTGCAGGCTCTGGTGGATCTTCTTCCAGGAATCTGGCCAGATGAAGAGTGGTCAACTAGAAGAGCATCTTCTGTTGCCACCTCTTGAATTCTGTGCCATCAAATTTTCCTGGCTTCTCCGGCTTCGGGTTAGGAAGTGGAGTAGGCATCAATGCTTGTAGCATGTTGGTGCCTTACTTGAGCTATCTTGATTAGTCTCAGACATCTTCTGTAAGTTCAAGCAGAACAGAAGTAAGAAACTTTAATTGTCTTAAGATTGTTGGGTATTCTGCTTAATAAGAATCAATCTGACAACTTATCAAGATCACTGAGATATCAACAATCTAATTGGCCAGGTCGGCAAATATCAGGTGGGAGATTTTCCGTTCAATAGAACGTTCCTTAATTCAAGAACCACCTTTCAATTTCCTTCCTTGGTTTAAGCACCAATTAGACTGAATCCAAGTCAGTCTCGATATACTGTAAAGTATATCCCCTGTATAAAGGACTTAATCCACTTATACAGTATCACTTAGACTGAATCTAAGTCAATCTCGATATACTGTAAAGTATATCCCCTGTATAAAGGACTTAGTCCACTTATACAGTATTTGAAGTGAGGTACGCTTACAGCGAATCTCCTTAAGACAATTACGTCCCCCGCACTGGTGCTAACGGGATAATGGACGCTGGTCTCCCAAGATACAACACTTCTTCACGGTATTTGGATAGCACTACCAAATTACCGTACGGTCGAACCGTAGTCAACCAGTACCTACACAGGATTAGCAAAACAGCGGTATAACGACAAATTTCAAATGAATATTTGTCTTACTCTTTTGGAGGAACACCCACTGTTGAGGACGTAGGAAGGTTGAAGAATTTTGACAGAATCTCCTTTAGGAAGTCGCTTTGGATTCCCACTTCACTTGGAAGTCGCGGATTCCCACTTCGTTGGAAGTCGCTCTGGAAGTCGTGGATTCCCACTTCGCTGGAGCCCAGTTCAGAACCGAAGTCAGAACTTTTAGAGAGAGAGAGAAATCTCAGATTTGGTGTGTGTTAAAATGAGAACTTGGAATGCTTTATATAGCATTCCAAAAGGGGCCTTCAGGTCTGAACCCAACCAAAGGCTGCACCCTTTGGCCTGCCAACTGGTTCGCACCCTTTGGCCTGTCAACTGGTTCGCACCCTTTGGCCTGCCAACTGGTTCGCACCCTTTGGCGGATCGGTTCAGATCCTGACAGCGGAGCGGGCAGTCCAACAGGTTCGCAACCTGTTGGTGGATCGGGTCCGGTCTGGTTTGGAAGTGGATCTGGTTCGGATCATACCTTGAGACCCAATTCAAAAAGAACCAGGCCAGGTAGGGAACCCGAACTCACTCAGACCCAAATCCAAACCCGGACCCGGACCCGGACCCGAGCCCGAGCCCGAGCCCGGCTCCGGCACCGGCACCGGCGCCGGCCGGCCGCCGCCGCCGCCAGCGGCGTCGCGCGCGCACACACGCACATACGTGCATAGTTCTCTCCTTTTCGCGCGCGCGAAAACTCCAAGTACCCAAAGGGCACGCCCTTGTTCTCAATTTTCTCTATATATATACCACAAACTTCCATCCCACGGCCAATGTGGGACTAAATGCTTTAAGCTACCTTTAGTCCCGTTTTGGCTTTGAATTATGCAATCTTTGGACTTGAATATCTCATTCATTCGAAGTCGGAATTGAACATGTGAATATACCACGTTCATCACAAATGGAAGGAGAACACACTCCAACCATCATCCGGTTGATTCCATCAACGGATCTTGCCATAATTCAACTAGAAGATTCACCTTTATATTCTTCAATTCCAACAGGATTTTATTTTATTTATCCTTATTTATTTGAGATGAGATATGATCTATCTTTTATTTAATTAAGTTCGGATAAGAGTCATCTTATTTATTTGGGTTCATTTTGTAGTATTTAGTTGGACTTGGATTAGAATTCTTACATTCTTTTACTCATTCAAGGAATTGGGTGGAAGTGAGGAAGTGGGAAGTGTGTTTTCTCATTTCCGCTGTTCATCCAAGCACCGGAAAAGGAAAATGAAAAAAGTTCTTTTCCTTCTCTCTTTTCTCCTTTACAACACAACGTTTTCCTCACTTCCAGAGTGCTACAGTTAATTTTGTGGTCATGTAAATCTCATTTGTAATAAGTTGTAGCATAAAACAGTTAATTTTTTGCTCATGTAAATCTCACTTGCATTCTAATTACAGTCTAATTTTTATTTTTCTTAATTAATTTTTAATTTAATATTATTTTGCGGTCAACTTTGTAGTCAACTTTTTCACTTTCACTTCCACATTACCATCCAAACACCGGAAAAGACATAACATTTTCCAAATCACACTTCCCAACAACATCCAAACACCAGAAAACTTACTAACCAATTCCTAAGTTCCAAAGGGAACTATTACCACTTCCTCACTTCTTCACTTCCTCACTTCCACCCTTAACCAAACAGGCCCATATTGCACCGTCACATAACACAAACACAACATGATATTGTGGATACGGCTCTTAATAATTCAAAAAACTCTTATGTCGTGGATATGACAATAATAAAATTACATGTGTGTTTGTAAGACTATAATAGTAATGAAACACAATAACTTTGATAGCACAATATATTTTCAAGTTATATGCATCAATACTTTTATGCTAAGAACATGACAAAAAAAATATAAATGCATTTATAAATCAAATGACATTCCATCGTTAATGTATTGGAATTTCAACCTTCATAATCTCAGATATCACTTTGATATCTCTAAATTACGTTATGAATTTTAGTACATAGAAAAAAGTATTCGACAAATACCCATCAAGAATCAAAGTATCTAGACAAGTACCCATCAAGCATCAAAGTATCCAAGTATCGGATATGTAATCAAAGTATCAGTGCAGTATAGCTTTCATTAGCTTTCCTATAAATGTATATATACTCAAAGAAAAACAAATTTTGCTAGTAAAAATATTAATCTTGAAATCAAAATTGATCATTCTTTTCTCTGGGTTCTCTCAGCTCTTCCCACTCTCCTGTATATGTCTCTTCCCTTTCTTCTCTTTTTGCATAATTAAAGAATGATAAGTTTGATTGATAATAGAAGAAATTCTAGGGAGCACACTGGCTAGCCTCTTTATTTAAGGGTTGGCCTCCAACATATTCGTGCTATATCCAACTTCTTAGAACGTGTCATGATGGAACATTTGTGGCGTGACTGTGTTGGAATATTCGCGTGTTGCCGAATGCACATTTCTTTTAGTCTATGCTCTCAGCTTTAAAATGTTCAATTCCATTGTGACATCTGTACATTTGTTCCAGGTATTAAAGGGCACAAATACTAATGTGAACACGTATCATTTAAGACTTCAAATACTTGCAAGAATTAACTATTAAATAGATCCTCATCACTAGTCATATTCAAGTACTAAATGAGTGACCTTTTCAATCCAGTGGTTAGGGCTATCATTATTGTTGATGGAGCCATACCTTCCAACTTCAACATATTTAATATTGCTGGTAATACAAAACATGGCAATTAGCTTGACTTGTTGCAGGCCTGATGGAGGGATTCACAATCGAGGAACATGCTTGACATTTAGGCTTGCAAATGGTATCCATTGATAACCTGATTTGATCATTTAGATAATTACAGGTTTGGATTTCAAAATTGAAACCCAAAAACCTTATTGGGTTAGGATAGATATGAACTTTCTGACCCTGAAACTCAATAGCAAACCCGACAATAGTATGGCAATATACACAACACATGTAAAATCATTATTATATTAGCAACCTTATAATGTAGCTTTGCTTCACTAGAATTAGATTCATAAAATTGTGAAATCAATATTTGATGGTCTGGCAACAAATATGAGCTTTAGCTATTTTTAGGTAAAGAACAATCTAGATCACAATGAAGAACAATCTAGATCACAATGAATAGCAAAATGTGTGTGTGTGTGGTGTGTGTGTGTGTGTGTGTGTGTGTGTGTGAATATAGTATGAATTTATATATATATAGTATAAATTATAAACAGTTCCATATAAAAAACTGACCTTCACCAATGAAAAATAATCTAAACTGGTATTTGCACAAATCTACTTAAGATTGGAATCTGATCCAAACCCAATAAGAAAAGACTATGATTTTCCCGAGTGAGAATTTGATTTCCTTGTCGGATTTGGGTTGGATTTACATGAATATGATCCGAACCCAACTAGTTTTAACCAGTTACACCATCACTGATATCATTCCCCACTAAAGGGGCACAACCTGAACTCAACCCGTACACACAAACACCTACTAAATATCATTCCCCACTAAATTGGCTGGCACTAGTTGACCAACAATTCATCTTCTACTCCTTGCAGCCATTCCCAACTCTCATCCATTACAAATTTACAACCATTTGACGCGCAACAAATATCAAAGATCAGCCTTGTATAGGCTCTAGAAACTCACCGTGTATCAAAGGCCACTACGTTATTCCTCAATCTCCCCCCTTAATTGGGATGCATTACATGACCCTACTTATTCTTCGCTAGGTACACCTCCAGTAAACATAATTCATACAAATAATTTTCCACAGTGTCCTCCAAGGACCAAGCGTTTGGCGAGCATACCCAAAAATAATTCTAGCAGAGAGACAATTCTTTGTTACTCTTTATCAAAGCTTCCTTTTAGAATCGGTTTTCTAAAATTGGTCCTTCATATACTTTCTCACTACCCTAGTTCTTTCTTCCCACTGATGTGGGCTTACTTGCTAGTCTCACCATTCAACTTTAGGAGCTTTACAGATCATTATGTCCTTCACTATCCAAACCACGATTCTTCTATTTTCTATGTACTTTCTAGAATTCTTTACATGTTCGGGTGTCGTGTCGTGTCAGTGTCGGCGCAACATAGTCGATCATCCATCACTGGTCCACAGTTTAAGGCTTTAAGCTCCCTCTTCTCTATTTTCCTATTAGGAAACCTAACCTTTGCACGAATCAAAGCTGCTCCTTTTCATTAATCTTATTGAATCGTTTCCACTTTGCTCTTTATGCCTGATTTTCCATCTTATGATTTTCGCATCGACGTCCATCCCTTTCACAATAGATTATAGCCTAACTGCATAAATCTCTCCCAATAACCAATCTTGTAATTTTATTCCACTAGCAAGATCACTATGACTTGATCCATGGTCAGAACATTAGAAAGGCCAAGTATTACTAGGATGCTGCATTATTCAAGTCTGTGATGGAGACTGATCGGAAGTCATCGATCATCACCAACTGGCCATGTACCTAGAAACGAGGGACACAACTCTTTTAAACCTTAAACACCCAACTATTTCAATTTTTGCCAAGCGTATCCAAATTGTCATTGATCATCACCACTGGCCATGTACCTAGAAGCAAGCAACTGAAACTCCTCTAAAACCTTCAAAGCACAGTTACATCATTTTTCAACAAAGCACTTCACCTTAAAACTTAAAAGCACAACTATTTCATTTTTCAACCAAAGTCCACCTATTGAAGTGTAATCTAAGAAAGCTCTATCGCACCTAACACATCAAGGATACGGTGAAGGCACCTTCTCCATTATATGGTTTAAGCCAACACAATAGAGGAGCAACCATCTATGGTCTTTTCATATTTAGAAAGAGTTCTAAGGGTTACAAAGACGGTGAGCAGACACCAAATCGTAGTTGCTATAGATTGTCTAACAATATGATTTATTTGTTCCTCCCATCCATGTTTTCAAAAACCAAATACTGATGACGGTAAGGTAACTTCCATTTTCTTCATTCCAGATTATGAAATTCACACAGATCTTTACAACAGATGAAATTTCTAATATACCAACTGATGTAAAACAGGATCGCAATCACCTTTGAATACAAATAAAAAAGAAAACAAGGGTTTACAAGAAATAAAATGAAAAGAGAGATTAGGGTTGGAGAAATAACCAGATAACTTTGGGCTTCGCACCCTTACGCGGGCTTCACACCCCTTACACCACGGGCTTCACACCCAATCTCAAGAACCCAAGAGCTCTGAAATTTTAATTGAAAAAGTTTTATTTAATCATTGTCTGTTTATTCATTGAGTTGAACCTTTTTATATAGGCTCTTACAAAGTGAACTTCCCCATCACAACCGATGTGGGACTAAGTTTTATAATAAAAGAAAAGGCTAAACTCAAAAATAGACTAAGACATAAAAAGATAATTAGTACTAGTGTGATGTCCCCATCATTTCCCCCGGGTGGGAGAGAGTCGACCCTGTCGAGTGAGGACACCTCTCATGAAGCATCTCAATCGGGCCATGGTGGTGGCCGTGACAGTGGCACTAATGCATCACATCGCGACCAAGGTGGTGGAGGTGGAACTGGTCTCTGTGTCGGAGCGATAAAAAATAACAGCTTGATCAAGACACCAATAGTAGACTGAGGCACGTCATCCATGATGAAAACTGAACAGATTGCACTTTGCACCATAAGTACCCTGATCACTTGTGAGCCTGGCTCCTGTAGACATATCTGCAATGGGTCATACACCTCAGGCGATCTCAAAAAAAAATGATACACTCATAGCTGCCGGTGGTACTAGCTTCAAAGTAGGCTCCGCTAGAAGATCTACAATGGTCTCAACAGGGAGACTTTCAACTTCCATAGGCTGTGGGGAAACCTCTTCTTGCTGTGACACTGACTCAGCAAAAACTTCTGGTCTTGGCTCTGGCTTATCATAAACTTCTGGCTTTGGCTCTAGACCGTCATTAATTTCTGGCTCTGATTCTGGATTGTCAACAGCCTTTATCGCCTTGCTTTCTAGCATCTTAACCATGCCAGCGAGGATCTCCTTACATTCAGCAACCAAATCGCTGAATTGTGGCCCCTCGAGGTATGGAGCATACCGGGCATGAAGTTCTTGTAGGATAAGCCAATCTCGACAGTCGATATGATTGTCTTCCCACCACCAATAAGCTTCTCCAGCTAACTTCATTTGGGCATAATGACACTTCTGCGTAGGAGTCAAGGAGAAATACCTGAAGAAATTTTCAAGATAGTTTTCCCACTTTTCATAACCATCTTGATCATAAAAACCCCGAAAATACGGAAGAGCTGCATACATGTCCCTTTCAACCTCCTTTTCATCCCCATCAGTATAAATGTATTTGCCACAAAAGTAAAATCGCATGAATAAAACTCAATGCATAAAGATCAGAGGTTACCCAATAAATCGGTAGCTCGAATTGGACTCAAATTGGGCTGAAGATGTGTCAGAACATTGATTCTCTGCTGCCGGGACAGTACTGGTGCCAAATACGAGCTCGTGGAGGTCAGATCTGTTTCTCAAGTGCTATAAAATCTTTGTAATGGCTTCGGGGCTCAGTCACGAACCCAACGCTTCGAACATAGCTCAAAACGGACTCCGAACGGGCGAGAAACAGACTCCGGACTGGTTGGGGTGGGAGATGGGCGGTTACTGTTCACTGTGAACAGTAACCGGATGAACAGTGATTACTGTTCACGGTGAACAGTGATTACTGTTCACGGTGAACAGTAACTTTTTTTAAAATTCCTCTTTTTTGTTTTTTCCTCTCTTTTTCTTTTCTGTTTTTTTTCTGTTTTTCCCCCTGTTTTTCTGTTTTTTTTCTGTTTTTCTTTTTTTTTTTTCCAAAGTAAATCTAGATCAAAATGTAACAGTAATCGATTTTTTTTTTACAAAGTAGATCTAAATAGATCTAAATATAGATTTAGATCTAGATCTAACAATAATCGATTTTTTTTTGCAAAGTAGATCTAGATCTAGAGATCCAGATCTAAATTTAAGATTTGAGGAAGAAAAGAAATTCGAAGGGGATTGGGACCAAAGCTCTGATACCAAATTGATGTAAAACAGGATCGCAATCACCTTCGAATACAAATAAAAAAGAAAACTAGGGTTTACAAGAAATAAATGAAAAGAGAGATTAGGGTTGGAGAAATAACCAGATAACTTTGGGCTTCGCACCCCTTACGCGGGCTTCACACACCTTGCACCACGGGCTTCACACCCAATCTCAAGAACCCAAGAGCTCTGAAATTTTAACTGAAAAAGTTTTATTTAATCATTGTCTGTTTATTCATTAAGTTGAGCCTCTTTATATAGGCTCTTACAAAGTGAACTTCCCCATCACAACCGATGTGGGACTAAATTTTATAATAAAAGAAAAGGCTAAACTCAAAAATAGACTAAAGCATAAAAAGATAATTAGTACTGGTGTGATGTCCCCATCACCAACCTTATGGTACGAATGTACAGTGTATTGTGTCCCTAAAAATACCTTGCAAGCTATACCATAATAATGAATATCTTAACATAAAGTTTATCAAACTGTGTTTAACAATAATACATTTCCTAATATCAGCACAATTCAATCAAAATTTGCTGAAAATAAAATGACCAGAAGGACAATCAGTAGGCACGATATTTTTGGCTCTACTTTGTGTGTCCCTTCCATGCCTTGTGTATTGGAACTTCCAGAAATGATTTCTCTAATATACTAGGATCCACATCTAGAATACTGGATCTATTACACCAATGTCTGTCAGTCACACCATTGTAAACTTAAGTGTCATTGCCTATCCTATGACAAAATTAGACTGTTGTATAAAACTTCTTGAGTAGTCAAGTAATCCACATTACAAGGTGGTACTAAAATGAAGGTAGTGCTTATCAAATTACAACCTTTATCGTACTGTTATGCATAACTCCATCCGATTTATATTATTTTCAGTTTCAATAGTCATGTATGTGGATATATCATCTCTTTGGCTTACTTACTCAAATCAGTAGGGCTCATTGATATTGAACTATAGCTATGCCCTCTCTCAATAAATGAGGTTAGAAACACCCAATAATTTAGGCTAAAATCATTTCATCACACCCAACCTTAAACATGCTTCACTTGGAACTTGCATTCTAAAGCTAATGTGCCCAACTCTTTGTTAAATTAAACAATATACTATCTCATGATGCAACCAGCACTTAGAGGCATTTAGCAACCAAAAGAAAGTCATCCAGAAAACATCCTATAATAAACAAACCATCTGTGCCAAAATTATTTTAATATTAAAGAAGAAGCTCGTAATTTTGCATGTGAAGTGGTTAAAATATAAAAAAAATTGAAAAAGAGAGAAAGAAGTTTATCATGAATGAGTGAACCACTACAAAATTTACCAGCATAAAAGTCCGCATGCTTATCACAAGATTCACAACCTAGTAAGTTCCTATAGTAGAAACTATATTCAATTCATAGAAATGTCCACACAAACATATATGATGATGTCCTCTCCTCAGATATCACCTCCTTGGATAACTTTCTTTTGTCTTTATTTACAGTAGCAAGCTATATCCTTCATCAAGGATTTTCTTATGCAGTCATTTTAAGGACATGAAACAGAAATATGATATCAAAGCAGACCTAACAGATTCAAGTAATTATCAATTTCAAATTCTTCCACCTCTTGGAATGAGCTTATTTCTGCCTTTTTCAAATTAATGATGCAAGAAATACGTACATAAAATCATTGAGCGTGATATTGACAAATTTGCACAACCTCTATGTCTAGATATATTATTGTTTGTTGATACATTTGATGCTACATAACTGTAATATAGTTTGACAATTATGTCCAAGCCCTCCGATCTACCTCCGAAATTGGAAAATGAAAAAGTACGAGGCTAACATAGAGAATCAGAGATAACCCTGCATCTATGGATAACATAGTTCTAAAGATCAGAATCTACAGTTGCAAGTTTAAGTTCGGCTATTGTAGTCTCTTCTTGTGTACCCTTTGGCCTTGAATTACTCTTTATGCAATATATTATGTTTCTTTCCGACATGGCTATTGCTTTTCATTTAGAGATCATAAAGTTACGCATTATATCCAAATGCCACAAGGAAGTGGTTCAGAAACTGATGGAGGAAACCACATAAACTAGCCATAGATCCACTTAACAATCTGGTGATTCAACAACTGACCATGAAACTTGAAACGCGTTAATTTCCTAACTTATGATGTTTCAACAACTTATCATGATATATCAGAACAAATTTGGCACAATATACTGTCTAAACTACAATATGGACTCCCACTCTACAATTAAGTTACAATCTCAGTTATTTAATAAAAAACAGTCCATTGAGGATTTCCAAAGCAAGAAGCCAGTAGGATTATTCTCCTCCTTGTGAAGCATGCAGTAGGAACTGAGCTATCCTTCAACCAATCTCGTTTTATTGCTTGAAGGATCTAATGCAAGAGCAAAAAAGTTGAAATTAGACAAGTCAATGAGCTTGTCAAAAAATTGAATTAACAAAAAAAATTTGTGAAATCCAGATCTTGATTTATAAGATTTTCCCTACTAAGGTAAAATTTTATCAGGATTATAGGCTCGAATTAATATAAAAATGGGGTAAAGAATAATTAGAGAGGACTCCATTTACTCTGATTGAATGAGTTTTCTGGTGGTCACCTATCTCATATGTCATACCAGCAGATAATCAAGGTGCAAAAAGTACACCTGATCTTCCTTGTTCCCCTGACATTTCCCTAGTTCCCCTTCACAAACAAGGAGATGATATGTAATAATGGTTCTTAAGGAGATGATGATTGTGGCTCCCAGACTGTTTGCGGCTCCAAGACTGTTTGCACCTCCAAGACTGTTTGCACTCATCGGAACCAAGCATGATGACACAAGAAATTTTATATAATCAAAAGTCATACATTAAGGGAAGAGGAAGAATGTGACATGGCCGCCTGCATGTGATGGAAAGGTCACATGTTCAAGCAAAGTCAATATATTTAGCAAAATTGACAAAACTCCAAAGCTTATGACCAGATGTTGACTGGCATCTACCTCTAACGGTGCCTAATTGTAATCATGGCATACAAGAAAAGTCTGCAATAGAGGGGTTACCAAGCAGTATCCAAACATACAAAACAAATCTAAGAAAGCAGTTCATTTTTGTAATGCTAACTTGATTAGAGCTCTATATGAATATCTCATAGCCCCTCTATCCCCTACTATAGAAAACAAACAATAGCTGATGGAGCTCAAAGCATCTCTCTTCAATCCATGAACTACTATGTTACCTTCATGGTTCACCTTCAAGCAAGCAACTCTGTCTTTTCACTGACACATCAATAAAGAAAAAAAAATGTATAACCAGTTGCATAAGTCTCTCAAGGTAGATAGATAATCACTTGCTCTCTAGTTGTCAGCTTGGAATGTTTAAATGGCATCCTTGTCAACCTTGTCATCCGTAAGATTTAGGCCTCCACTATAAAGGAAATATGAATGTTGGTCATATTTCTCTAAGCAGAACTTTCAACTAGTGAACTAAAGTTTTAAACCTAATATCAGAAACAAGCATCTCCTTGCCTAGGAACACACTTGAATGTCTTCCTTGTTTTTTCCAAGTTAAAAAAAGGACTGAGAATATAGCGACCACTAGAATTAGTTCCTGCAGTCAGAGACGGCCAAATAGTTCTGCAATTTGCTTGTTTCAATATAAAGACAAAGTTGATAAACATCTTCTTCATCAGTTTACCCTACACAGACCATTGGAAGTAAAGACAAATTCTAACCTTAATATATGGTGACATTTTCATCACTTTAGTACAGCTTGTTAAACTGGAGGAGTAACTGCTAACAGCCACTAAAAGGAAGTTATTAGATATAACCTCACCCTTTAGTTAGTCTTAGTTCCCAATTGACACCTTGATGCTTAGACCAATAACATCATAGTTGCAAAATAGACTCTCCACACTTTTCCTTATAAGTGGCAACATTCAAGAAGTAACCAAACTAGTCCATAAAAAAAAAGAAAGAAAAGTAAGTTTGTACACCAGGATGCTAAGCTAGATAATCTACTGAGTAACATCAACATCCTGTGTAACCTCTCAAAGTAGTGGCTCCTAATAACTCTCTAGGCCAAAGTAGCATTCCTTCGCTTTACCATTCATGAGCTTATCACAACTACTTTCTGAAAAACAAAACATTATAAAGTTTTCAGGACGAGGGTGCTATATAGATCGATTGCATGAAAAGTCTTCCAAGTTTACTTGTGATACTGTAGCATCATTAGATAATTTCACTTTCCTGCAGTCTTCCTATATTTGTGAAATGGCCACAATTTAGAACGCCATCACCTACAACCTTTAGTAACTCCTCTAAAACATGTTGCTCAAACCAGTTGGTGCAACCCATGTAAATGCAACTTTATTTACAAATGACCATCTAGTGTGGGAATGACGCTACTGTCAACTACAAGGACATGAATTTCCAGAGTCTATTAGGCAACACTAGCGTAGCCATCATCGCCTCAGACATGTAGACTTAGAATCTAGTCAAGAGAAACATTAGATGTCATCCCCCCTGCTTACTAAAACACTTATACGAGTGGTAATTACTCGAATCTAACTGTGATGACGGTTTTAGGAAATAGCTATATGAGAAACACTTAAAGTGTGTGCATGTGCATGCGTGTGTCCAGTAAAGTGTTTATAATTTTGCCCGCTATAACCAAAAATTAACATCATTCAATAAGAGTCACTAGTGCAAATGGTCAGATCAATGTTTTAAAAATATTGATGTGAAGCGGTGCACTTTGGAGCATAGTAGTGAATATTTGCTATATAGCCCATAAAATAAAGCTCTAAACTAGAACCTTATGCTATTTAATGTGAAGTCTATGCGTTTGTGCTTTTTTTAGTTGATGAGTACGCTTAATATTCTCTTTATTTTTTCTCCACGTCTTCCTTCGAAGATCTTGTCCAATTCACCTCCTAGCATTTATATACTTCACTTTCATCACCTAATACTATTTTTAGTCTGCATATTAAGGCATCTCTTACGTCCTATTTCCCAATCATTAGCAACATCAATCACGAATAAGAAGTTTTATTGCTGACAATTATTACTTATTTGCCTTTTAATTTCCTTTTTCCATCTAATTAGATAATGAATACATATTGAATTGTCTTTATAAAATTTAAATTATCTTAATATTATATATCTACCCACACAATATACTTTTTATTATAAAATAAAAAATTTCTTGAAGCTTACGCTCCATGGAAGGGTTGAGCAATTTGATTTTCGCTTCATCTATTTCAAAACATTGGGTCAGATTTATGACTCTGAACATCATTGTAGGGTTAACAAATTAGCTCGACTAAGTGTCAAACAACCCAAAAACACAAATCTAGGAGTTCTATTAGCATGCTCATAGACCCGCTAGGGTCTTATGACAATGAGATCTTCATCAAAGATGTGTAGTTTTCTGTAAAGAAGATGATTAGTCACCAACCTTTATATCATGCCAACACACAATCAAGACTTCCTTTTAACATAAAGTAGTCAAGGAAAAACCGTGCATGTGAGCTCCATTTTGTTGTTTTCTTTAATTTAGTTCGGATTTTATGATTTTTTTTTTTTCTCTCTTTAGGAGGTTACTTTGAAGAAAAGTAGGGCATCTGGCATTGTTACTTTTAGAAGATTTTAAATCAGGAGCAGCACTTACTAAATGATTTCTTTGTACAACTAATACAAGAGAGATCCCATAAATAAGGTGTTTCAAAAATGATAATACTACTCAATTTCTTATTTGTTTTTTTAGGTTGAAGAGAAAGGTAATATACGAAGGACCTTTTGAACAGTGAGTTAAGGGGAGAAAAGGGCGAAAATGCTCTCTCGCTTTTTATATAGCTCTTAACTTATTTTTCTCTATCACATGTCAAATTAAGCTAATAAGCTAAAATATTAAAATGTCATGCTACATCAATCTCAAATGAACCACCAGCTAGCACGAATTGACTAAGAAAAGGCCTTTTGCTATTTATCCACAGAAGTAAAACCCATTTTAGTAATTATCAGGAACTGCTTGATGATGCTATAGCACAAAACCTAAAACCCTAGCTCAGGAAAGCTATACTAGTACACTGGCCATGTAACCGACTGATCGGTGGAGGAGGAGGGGAAGAGGAAGAAGTAGTGGGGAGTTAAGAGAGGAAGAAGAAGGAGAAGACGGCCAGACGGAAGGAAGAAGTTTCTATATGAGTCACGGGAGAAAACCGCTCTTCGGTCGGTTTTTGAAAAAATCCATAACCATTTCTTGATTAAACTATACCATACAAGCTTACAAAAAACTAGGGTTTGAAAGTGTAAGGCTGAGGGAGGGAGATTGGACCTCTTCGCGAGCCCTCGTTGTCAAGCAGCCTCTGGACCCTCTTCTTCCCGCAGTACTGCCGATCAAAGTGCTTCACCTAATCAATCAATCAATCAATCAATCAATAAAGAAACCCCAATGAGATCAAAATTAAGGCAAATTTCAAAATAAATCAGCTGAAAAATTGAATACCCAAGTGGGTCGGCATTGCATGCCGAAGTCGCCCTGGATTTCTTGCACTCGGCAGGGTAGAGGAGGCCGACGGTGGCGACCTCGGTGGGCTTCTTGTCCGCCTCTTTCTCAAGGCACGCGTAGAAAGCGTCTCGGGCCTGAATTCATTCATGACACATGAGAGAGACTCAGTGAGAGAGAGAGAGAGAGAGAGAGAGAGAGAGAGAGAGAGAGAGTACTTTGTAGCAGGAAGCCCTGCCCTTTGCGAGCACATCCGGCATCATTGCTCTCTCTCTCGCACTGAGAGCTGTGGATTTGGGCGGCTTCTTTCTTTCTCCTTTCTCACGGGATCAATGAACGGAGAAGATACAGAGGATCCGGTCTCGGTAAAGCTTAGTATCCAGAACCCGGCCCAAAAGTTGTGCGAAGCTTGAACCCAAAGACTCGCACCGGGGGGCCAATTGCGCAAAGTTAGAAAATTTGTTCGATTATAGAATCACAATCATGAAAACGAGCCAAATGACAATTATGTGTAATAAACTAGTATACCGTCACTGTCAGTAAAAAACCGACAATCAATTAGGAGGAAGAGGGGGAAGAGGAAGAAAAAGGGAAGCTGAGAGAGGAAGAAAAAGGAGGGGGTCGACGCTCCTATTTCTCGCGGATAAAGATGGACGGACGAAGTTTCTATATGAGTTACGAGAGAAAACCTTTTTTCAATCGATTTTAATTATTTTGGGAGGTTAAACAGTGGAGAGCTAGCCCATCTTCTTTTATTAGAAAGCTTTTAAGGATGCAAATCAAAGAAACTACACAATAAACCTAACAACACCTGGCCTGCTAAGGGTCGTTTGCATGAAAAATTAAAATTATAAAATTGACAACCCATGGAGCTCACCATTCTAAAGTTGCCATTTGTTTTGAGTATTTTCTTTTATTTTGAGAGAAAAACTGACATGTTCAAAGAGAGAATTTTTCTCGCTCATTTTCTGTCAAACAAACAAACAAACAAACAAACAAAAAAAAAAAAAAACCCCACTTTTCGCTGACCCTAAAAGTGGCATAAGCTAACATCAAACAAAAGCATCTTAGTAAATATTACCAGAAAGCCCATAAGGAGTGGAGAATTTTAGTAAGGTTTGGGCTTAAACAAATCTTATTTAGTGAATGCTTAGAAGAGTCAAGAGGTCAACAAAACTCTAACATTACTGTTATAATTATATTATCTCTGCTAATATGATGTAAAGTTTTTAGCGTTTGCAGACTAATGTCACGTTCTCCTGCCACCTTTTTAATTAATCGTCATCTAAGATTCAAATTATATAATACTCCAATTACCTTTGTCTAAACAACAATAATAACTTTTATTAGATTTAACCTGTTACATTTTTAAAATTCAACTCATGTTTTTCATAACACATATCTAAGAATCATCTAATTGATCATGTACATTTTTTTTTTCTTATAAGAGTATGCATTATTCGTTTAAAATATCAAGTCTTTGGCTATTGACAAATTATCATAGGAAAAAATTTGTGTTTTTTACAAGGGCCAAGACCGACTATTATTATAATACTAATTGTTTTTTCCCAGTCATCTCTGATTTGATATGAAGATCTATTTTATTTTTTCTCATAAAGTTTTTTATTAGAACTTTATGAGAAAAAAATTATATTTTATATATTCGACAAAAAATATAGCTATTTCACAAAAAATAGAGAACAAATAATAAAAAACTTTATGAGAAAAAAATTATATTTATCTATTCAACAAAAAACATAGCTATTTCACAAAAATTAGAGAACAAATAATTAAACGTGAAGATAATAATATTATGTCAAAATAAAGAAAAAGAGTACAAGAAAAGAAGAAAAAGAAAGAAAAGTCATAAAAAGTAAAAGAAGATTTAAAAATAGCATAGAATCCTAATAAAAAAAATAAACAATAAAAATATAAAAGAGAATAAAATACTAAAAAAGGAAAAAAAATCTAGAAAGAAATAAATGAAAGAATGTAGCATAGAAATAAATAAAGAAAGAAAGAAAGTAAAGGGACCTAGCTAGTAATATTTGATCTTGCCTTCAATAAACATATTAATATTCAAAAGTTTGTTTAAACAAAACCTGATTCTGTATCAACGTTAGTATGCATCCAACATGGGATATTCAAGGAATATGAAAAAAAAAATTCTAAAACAAGGGATCCTTTAAAATTTTGATCAGAGAGTTGTTTACATATGCATCATCCGAAGCAAAAACTACATTTTATCATATCATCATGAAAAGAACAACATAAGCTCTAATTCTTAGTTTTTTTGAAGATGATAGTATCCAATGCAAACATCTTATTAGTTGTAAAAAGAATAAAAAGAAGAAGATAACAGATACAAAGTGCAAAGATGAAACGCCAAACATTATTCCAAACAAAATTATGGAGACAACTGTGAGAGGTTAATATCATCTAAGGAAGAGATATCATCTTCATTGAGATGTATAATTTCAAGACAAATATATTGATATATCATAGTTTGGAATAAACAGACACCATTGAAATTGATAAAAAATTTAGAAAAATAAAAAGTTATATTATCACATCAATACCTCTTATAAATAAGAAGAAAGAAGAGATGAATATCTTTGAAATATGATAATTGAACGGACAAATCTCTAAGCTTTCACATGAGCATAAAGCCCTCCACCTCTTCAATTGTTTTTCGTACAGTAGATAGATTGATTACAGTAGATAAAAATAACTCCGTACTGATTTACAATAAATTTAGATTAAGATAAAACTTAAAAGAAAAAAGACAAAGAAAGAAAAAAAAGATCATTTAGGAAAAGCAATAACAATATTAAAAAAAAAAAATCAATATAAAGAAAGTATCAAAAATAAACAAAAAAAAAGTAAAAAATTAAAATAAAATTCAGTTTGGATTTTGAATAGTGGAGTTGGATTAGAGTTGAGAGAGAGAGAGAGAGAGAGAGTTGGGATTAAATAGAAATTGCTTTCGAGAAAAAAAATGGCGCTCAGGGAGAAGAGAAAGACATGGAAAGGGGAGATAGAGACAGACACAGAAAGAGAGAGTTTCTAATTTATATTTAAAGAAAGAGAGTTTTTATTTATTAAAAAAATGCGAGAGTTTTTCTTTTTATATAAATAAGTGAGAGAGAGAGTCAGCTTGTTTTATTTGCAAAGACGAAGGGGCCGTTTGTTTCACGTAAAACTCCGTAATTCGTAAATGACTTACTATCAAGTTACAACTACGGCGTTTGTTTATACCGTAATTCGTAAAAGACTTACGTAACTCAACTAACACTCACTTGGAACCCAGTTACTACTACTCACTTACAGCCCAGTTACAGTTAATTTTGTGGTCATACAAATTTGTAATATTTTTTTATATTAACATTAAAATTTTTTAATATTTAACTTTTTTAATATTTATTTGCAGTATTAAAACTTTTAAAATCATCAAATAGTTAATTTTGTGGTCAACTTTTTCACTTAGACTTATACATTACGAAAATCAAACACCGTAAAATATAATACACTTTCGCACTTTACAATTTTATATTACCAACCAAACACTGTAAAATTATATACATGTAACTCATTTATAATTGTAAAAGACTTTATCAATTACAATTATGAATTACGGTCAGTTACGACAACCAAACAGGCCCGAACTGAACCTAAAATCAGGCCAAAGAAATGTACGATTCTCACAAACAACCAAATACTCAATATGCAGCCTGAAGAGTTTTCAATGAAAAGCACAAAACAAGAGACTCGGCCAACTTACGCCCGGCCCATTGTAAGCCCGATTTGTGAAGGACTTGGTGCTATGTATCAGTGGTTAGAAAACCATGTGTGCAAAATTGTAAGTGGATTGAAAAACCTTTCTATTTTTGGCAAGTTAAAGTCAAAAGTACAAAGTACAAAAAAAAACAAAGAGGAAATTACAGTGAAAGAGAAGTGAGCACAGATCCTCCCTCTCACAGTACACAGTGATTTTCCGCCCCCCGTGTCAAAAAGTCTCTCCTTTGTACTATATAAATCACAGTGTCATTCACAAAATTAGATCAACACTTCCACAATATTAATTTACAGCAAATTCCCACTCACTACCAAAATCTCCAAAGAGTCTTATCTTCTCATCTTTGTTTTCCTGCAATATAATACATTTAGAAGAATAAATAACTGCAAATATTTAAGCGCATATAAAGAGGCCTGTTTATTTCGTTGCAAAACGTCGCAAGTCGTAAGTCGTAAAATGAGAATGAAAAAGTAAACTGTAGCAGAGAAAATATATTGTGTTTTACGGTGTTTGGTTGATAAAGTGAAGTGTAAATGGAAAAATATATTGTGTTTTACGGTATTGAGCTAATAAAGTGAAAGTGTAAATGGTAAAGTATATTATATTTTACGGTGTTTGGTTGGTAATGTAAAAGTATAAGTGGAAAAGTTGACCACAAAATTAACTGTATCAGTGATTTAAATATTATAAATACTATTAAATTAAATCAACTATTGCAAATTAAATTGTATTAATAATTTGAAATAAAAAATAATAATTTTAATATTTTATTTATAACAATAATATTAATAAATATTAGTATAAATAGTAAAATATTACTAAAATATTAACTAAATAAATAATAAAATTTTAAGAAAATCTAAAGAACATTAATAAAATTTAAGAATACTAATAAATATAAATATTAAAAAATCTTAAAAAATAAAATATAGTTATAATATTATAATATTAAAAATACTTAAAATTATTATAATATAAATTTTATTATAATATTATTGTAATATTATAGAAATATAAAATTAACAAGTAAAATATAATTATATTTAATAATAAATTATCATTATAGTATTATTATACTGAAGTATTATTACAATATTAACATAATAAAATATTAATATAATAATAAAATATATTATGATATTAATAAAGTAATTTTTTATATTAAAAAGTAAATAATTAAATATATAATAAAGTATAATATTGTTATATTAATAAATATTAACTCTAAATAAAATAATAAAAAATGGAATAAGTATTAATAAAATAATAAAGTAATTAAATAAGATTAAATAAAAATATTAAATAAAATAGTAAATATTAAATATTAAAACATATTAAAAACATAAAAAAATTTAAGATTAAAAATATAAAATAATTAAATAATTAAATAAGAAATTGAACACTATTTAAAATATTAATATTTAATAATATTAAATTTATATATTGATTATCAAGTAATTGTTTTGAACTGTAAGTGTACTAGTGTGAGAGTTACATGACCACAAAATTAACTGTAGCAACTGCAAGTGAGAAAATATGAGTGTAAAAGTGAGATTTACATGACCATAAATTTCACACTGTAGCAACTGCAAGTGAAAAAGAAGAGTTACATTTTACAACTTGTTTACGGAAAATGGAAAAAAAAGTTTTACGACTTGCATTTTGCAACATTTTGCGGCGAAACAAACACACCTAAAGTGTGGGAGTTTACATACCCAACTTACTCATTCCAAAAAGAAGTGCCAGATATTTTGTTGCTTCAGATCTTGATCTTGATTTGTGCACAAAACTAATCTTCAATTTGCATTCCCGCGATAAAAGTTTCTCTCGGTTTCTCTAGCATCTCGATCTGGAAAGACAAAACCAAGCAGCCAGATTGGCGTCAAAGAAGTAAAGAGATACATACAATGCAGGAAAAATATATAATGAGGCCAACAGGGCAGTGTACTAAGTACTTGTGGTCCTTACTCGTTGCCCTTGACATTTGGCATTCCTAATGTTCCTTCTTGCTGGTGAGGACCAGTGCAGTCCGAGGTTTGCATATCAGTTAAGAATGATGAATCAGGGTACTAAATGACATGCTAATTCTGTACTCCAACTTATTCAAGTTT